>JAOTQH010024266.1:0-18185 GCA_025631255.1 Cornus kousa | reverse complement strand
TAATAAATAAATACTGAAATACTGAAATACTGAAACACTGAAACGCTTTGCACATTTAATAATAGTATAGATATATAATACAAAGTAGATCCCTATACACTACGGGGTTGGAGGGAGGACCACTGGTTCCCCTCCAGACACTTCCCTACCAAGAGAGATTGTTGTGCTTCCAATCTATGAATGGTTTAGTCTTTATTGACGACGTGATATTGAATGTTAGCGCAAGAACCCTACCTCCCTTGAGTATGACCTCTTTGAGTGCAACCTGTGATGACATAAGCATCTCCAATGGCCTCTTAAATGACCTCTCAAACTCAAAATATAGCAAGTGGATGAAAATAAGACACTCCAATGGCTTCTCAAGAGATCTCTCATATTTTGAGATTGTCAAAAGTATTGCCAAATATAACAGCTCTCAAATGGCCTCTCAAATTCAAAATATAGCAAGTGAATGAAAATAAGACATTCCAATGGACTCTCAAAAGATCTCTCATATTTTGATATTGCCAAAAGTTGCTAAAATGAAAATAAGTCACTCTAATGGGCTTTCAAAACATGGAATGGTTGTTGTATCAAAAAAATAGTATTTTGAATGAAATACACAATTGGAGCATTTTTGCATTTTACAAAGTGTTAAACATAGATTTGGTAACCAACAGGCTTATGGCCTAGCGGTACCATACTCCTACTTCTCAAAGAGTGGTCAGGAGTTCGAACCTCAGTAGAGGCCGTGTGTGTGAGTCCCAACTAGGAGGGAAAAAAAAACCCAACTAGGAGGAAAAAAAAAAAAAAAAAACATAGATTTGGTATGAAAATATAGTATTTTGCACGGGAGATGCTCTTAATAGGTTACAACTCATTGGTAATTGTTTCTAATTGCTTTTTGGGGTTTGATCCTTCTAGTAAGAAACACAAAGTGTTAAACATGTGTTCATTACTAAAAGAGATTCCAAAAACGGCTTCAAAGAGGAATTCAGTCGTGATGACCGAAAAACACTACTCTAATGCAAGATTTTGACTATTGGCATAAACTCAGGCAGACACATAGTTTCTATTCTGCATAGTTTAAGGAAATTCAAATTTGCTTACAACTCTTTGGAAACAACCTGTTGCATCAATGGTGTTATATATTGTTTAGGTTCGATTGACTCTAAAAATTTCATACTGTGTTTTGAAGTGGGACATGAGAAGTTCCGAATCATACTATTTCCCGATGTACCTCCGGAAGCACTTGATACTGGATAAGAGTATGTTCTAGATGAGATGAGACGAGATGGGATGGGGTTGTTCAACAATTTATTCATTTTGCTCAGCGCAAGGTTGATCAACCCTTTGCTTTTGTGCTTGCTTCTTTATTCATCCTTTGGCATTGGTTTTGGGAGGTTGTTTTATTAATTTTGGGCTCCACTTGTAGTGTAAAGGGTGGTATGCCTCCAGCCACCCTTCCCTCTACTTTGTAAGTTCTCTTAGCTTCCAAAGCACTTTCTTACCTACATTCTTTTCTTCTTTAATTTCTTTTTTTTCTTTTTTTCTTTTTAAATAAATAATAATAATAATAATAATAATAATAATAATAATAATAATAATAATAATATTCTAAAAACAAGGTGCTACCATGATGTAGAGTTAAGTTTAGCTTAGGGTAAGAAAAGATAATTTGGCAAAATTATACTAAGACAACTTATACCGCGTCGAAATATCTAAGAACATACTCCTATCCCACAACAAAGTATGAAACTTTTTTATTTTTTACTGTCTTAAAATAATTGTCCCAAACTCCCAATTCTAAATACATTGTATTACTATTTTTTAATGTTCGTAATTACTCCCTTTGTCTTGAGGCTAATAAAAGCATGTGTGCCCATAACAGAAGCCTATATTTAAAATTTTATTTTCTATTACTATAATAAATAAATATATTAAAAACTACTCTCTTATAAAGTTAGATATCCAAAGAGAGACAATTTTTATGAAACAAATGGAGTATCACTTTTAGTGCATTTTGTCAATCCCACAAATGTGTATAGAGGTTATGCCAGACAAATGAGACACGCCTTACCAATGCCAATGCATAGAGAAATTGCACCACACAAGCGCCATGTGAGCGGTAAGATCCGTGAGAAGGACTCGACATGATGTCTGATAGGGAAAAACATAAACCAACTCAACCCTCGATAAGATTGATTAGATTTCATTATCTTTGATAATGAAATATGACGTGGTTCAATAGGGTAAGAATAATCTTGCCATAATTGGAGGAGGTCAAAAGGATTATTCATATCTCGATAAATCTGGTAACAAATCTCCAATGATCTCGCACAAGCGGAAGATAAGATCAACCATCGACATCGACATCGACGAGACCAATTTGATTCCAATCGACAGCCATAAATAAGGCACCAAACCATTAAAGAAGGTACGACAAAAAACCCCTAAAAGAATATAGATAATTATTATGTATTACGATGGCAAGTACTAACTTGATCGTCGGAGGGTCCTTGACTGGCACCCCACCGGTGCCATTCCAGGTAACGTCCCCTTATTTTGCGGAAAACGCCGTCGTTCCGAGTCGCGAGGACTTCCGCATCAATAGTATTGTTTTACAGTAAATTTGACTATTTAATTTATTTATTTTTTCCCATACCCTCCTCCCCCGACACAAAAAATAAAAATAAAATTAAGGGGTATTGCAAAAAAATACCCCTACCAAGTCAAGGAGTTTTATGCTATTCACCAAATTACGTTAATTTAGCTAAATAATTCTAACTTTTTCTTGAATTATAATATTCAAATTTTTTTTTCTTTTTGTTTTATGCATCACTATACTTTTGATTATATATATATATATATATAGACACACACTAGATTGTCCTTGGTTAAAATCTTTGTGCCAACATATGGCATAAAGGTACTTATGGGCTCAAGAGTTGAATGGATTTGATGTGTGGATACACGAGGGTGTGGTTGTGATGTGTGGATACGAGGGTGTGGTTGTGATGTGTAGACATGTGAGTAAAGTGTGTGTGACGTGTGGTTGCATTGGACATTTTATACATTGCATTGTATGTGGATGGTAATGATAATTAATTAAGAACGGATGTGTTGTATGTGAATCCCTCGCACGATCCCTTGCTCCTTCTTTATATTCATTGTATGTAAAGCATGTGATTACTTACTTTGTTTGAGGAGATGCCTCATTTAGGCAATCTCTACTGAGCCGTTGTGCTCACTTCTCTACATTTTTCAGGTTATAAGGAAGAGTTTGTAGATGTTGATCCTCCACATGCATGGACGGGATTATAAATTAGTTCCATTTGCCATTTTGTACTATTATGTTTATTTTGAAAAGTTTTAAACAATTTTACGTAATTGTTTTATAGTCATGACTTACTATGTAACTTTATTCTTTGGGGCGTGTATAAAGCTATTTTGTGACTCACACGCGTGTGCGCGCGCACACACACACACAAATATATATATATATATATAATGAAATGAGATTATATGGGCATATGTGAAGCATAAAGGATGATTAGGTGACTTTTAGTCCTTTTGTATCATTTTATAGTTGAACCTTATACTAGCTTGTTATGCATATTTTGGACCATTTATGGATGTTGTCAGGATAGATTTACACCATAGTTGAGCTCACAAATGAGCCCAATTGTATGACATGCCTTAGATGCCTTATTTCTTCATATTCAGCAGCATTTCAGGGCCTATCGACCGGCTAGGGATGCATGCCAGCCGCCCGACATTGCATTTTATGCGCAGACATAGATTTGGGTTCTTAGATTAGTCCTTTCGGCCAGTTAACCAACATTTTCAGCCGACCGACCCTCCTCTTTCAGCCGACTGACATGGAACCGTCAGCCGGTTGACAACCCATTTTGGGAGAAGCTGAGACCATGGAACTTTTATCATCATTTCAGCCGACCGATGCACCCTTGTCTAATTACCATTTCTCCCCTCTCCAGTCGTTGAAGTTGAGATGACTTATAGACTTTAAAATAAATGTAAATTAATTTTGTTTCAAAATTGGAAATAACCGGAATGCAATAGATGACCTCAAGTTCAGGTAAGGACCCGGTTAGTAATTCGAACCCCCGGGTTCGGGTTGTTATAAATATCATGATGTGAACACTTTCTTAGAAGATCATTTTATCTCTTCCAAGAATCATGAAATTGTTCACCCGGGATTTGAATGAACTGCATGATTTATCGTCTCATTTGTGTGGTTTTACCCATAGTGTAGTACTTTGTAAAAAACTTTTGTTGCAACTTATCCCATGTGCCTATGGAATTATTTGGTAGGTAGTGCAACCAAATTCTTGTTTTGTCCTTGAGAGAGAATTGGAAGAGACTCATCCTAAAAGCATCATCAGAGAGAGTGGCCGGACAACTTGGTAATTAAACACAATTCGAGAAACTCTTCTAAGTGCTTATAGGGATCTTCAATAACAAACCCATGTAATGAAGGGAACATTTGGATCATAGAAGGCTTGATCTCAAAGTGGGTTGCATTAGTGTCTGGGAATTGGAATCATGAAGGAGAAGTGTATAAAGTGGGAATGTAATGGTCCCTCAGTGTTGTGGGAGCTACTGTAGGTGGTATTGTTGCTCTCAATGCATTTTCACCTTCAATATTAGCTATGTCTGATTTAGAGGATTCTCCTAACAAGTTAGAATTCTTTTTAGGTTTTCTAATTCCCTTAAGAGTTCTCTCTATTTCAGGGTTGTATTCAAGTGATAGATATGACAAGAAACGGCAACCTAACATGCACTATGTTCCAATGGTAAAAACAGTAACAAAAATAAAATTTCCCAGTAAAGAAATAAACTAGCAAAAACTCACAAAAGGTCCTGAAACCGCAGCTTCCATTCCTTAAGTGTCGTCGTCCTCGCTGCTAGATTCCTACACTTGAAAAAAAAAAAAAAAGAATTAAGGTGAGGTATCAGAAAGTCCTAAAATTATAAATTAAAGTAGAACTAATCTCAAACTCAATATAACCATTACATAGTCCCCGGCAACAGCACCAAAAATTAATGTGTTAGAATTTATACCATTTGGAATACTACGAATCCTTTACAGGATAGGACTACTTAAAGGGTGTCGAACCTCAGTGACTATGGTAGTTTTATCATGTTTTTAATTAGTTACTATTTTAATTTAGGAGAAATATTTGTTTGTTATGTTGTATTTCAATAGCATAAACAAAAATTAAACTAAGTAAAAAGATTGAGATCAGGGAGAGAAGATCTTAAGGATTGACTTCATCATGATCCTCATTCTATGGTCAACTGTTCAACCTTGGGATTTCAATATCATATATAACTCGGAATTACACTCAATAACATTCGTTTTATTCAATTTAAAGAAAGATTAATCATGAATTTCAGTTAATAATAACCTATTTTCGATTGGCATGAATTATCTACCTACCTACTTCTAACTAATGTTGCAGTATAACTCGTCTTCCCTAAACATAGATTATGAAAACATTCATTCACAAAAATCATTTGAATACCATTGCATGATCTATATTCTTATTGTCCGAAAGGCCCTTAGCCGCCAATCTCACATGATAAGAATAGGTTGAATTTGGTTTTAAAAGAATCAAATCTAAGACAAGGTATTAATTTCTCAAAAACTAATTTATTTAATTAAAATCCTAATTGCTTAGAAGATCTAAGTTAATTGGTCAAAATCATGCAATCAATTATACATTAGCAATTAAAATCCCAAAATATAGAACAATCAAACCATAGTAATTAAATTCGAGTTACATCAATGTCCTAAGAGATGAATTTGCTACTCATGACGATGGAAGAAATCATCTGTGTTATTGTAAAATTTATTATCATGGACTGCACTTTTCTTCTAAAGATCTTCACCTTCAATGCTTAAGAGAATCTTGAGAAACCCTAAAAGCCGCCACTAGATTTAAAGAGTAAAACTAGCTAGAATTAACGAGAGAGTTTTTCCTTGGCTTTGTACATCCTTTTATAGAAATAACTGTCTTCTATTAATGATTGGATGGCCTTTAGGTCTTCTAGGGTCATCTGGGCCCCGTCTAGGACTAATTGGGACTTAATTATAATTAATCCCGTAATTAAAAATTATGACTGAAAAGGAAAGGCTCGAGCAGAGAATCTTCTACTCGAGCTTCTTAGCTAGTGCTCGAGCTTTTTGGGAAAGGCTCGAGCAGGAATTCTATACTTAGCCAATTTTCTTCACTTTATTTCCGAAACGTCTTTTTCATCAACACTTAAAAAATCTTTGAACTTCTTCTTCAGGGTACTCAATCACCTTGGCTGAAGTGCTTGAGCCTTTTGCATTCTACTCGAGATTTTTGGATAGTGCTCGAGCATTTTGCATTCTACTCGAGCTCTGGCAACTTGGAACTTCCGAAACATCTTTTTATCTTCCAAGGGAGTTTATGCTCGAGCCCTTTGGAAAAGGCTCGATCACCTTGGACTTCTGCTCAAGCGGGAAAATCTCTGATTGAGCATTTTTGCCTTTGTGTCTTTTTTTGCTTCAATCCACTTTGTGCTTGAGCTAGGAAACTTATGCTCAAGTTTTTGCACTTGAACTTCTTCAGAATCACCTTTTGACTCCAAATTTGCTTCAGATGATCGGGGACAACTCCGTAAGCCTCGATATCAGTCTTTAAGTCCCCAGAATCCCAATTTTATCATTTTCTTTTGGGAAAGTACCTATAAAGCAAATAAACTAAAATCAATCTAAAACTGAATAAAAGTATCACTTAGTGTCTTAACATACACATATTTAGGGGCTCGAATATGCAATATTTAACGCTCATCACCATCTAACCGGTTAGATTCTCCATCTAACCGATTAAATGGCCCTGGCAGTAGTGTTGTAAGTGATTAGTCATTTATATGTGTGCACAGATCCCTAAAGTGTGGGCATAGATGAGCAAGTGTGCGTACAGATGGGGCAAGTGTGTGTACAGATTGGGTTTTGATTTTTTTTGCAAAGCCACTAAAATGTCATATTATCGATAGGATGGCCAAAGTGTGTGCATAGATGGTCATTTGTGCTTACAGATCCATTACATGTGCACACAGTTGGTCTAATATTCACTGTTTGACCCCAACTTTCTGTATAATTACATATTTGACTCCAGATTTTAACCAAAGTAAACACCTGAAGGTATGAATGTTATATTTTTACCAGTAAATGACTATTTGCCCCTGAGGGCTTTTATATCATTATTTGGCCATGGTAAAGGTCTATTTTACCCTTTTGGGTCCTATGTTATTAATTGACCACGTAAAACGACCATTACACCCTTGTGAAACCTAGGAGCATTAGAATGACGTGAAACGACCACAAGGCCCCCGGATCTCACTTGAATTATTGGATGACATTAGTAAATGATGATTTTACCCTTAGTGGACCTTAAAGTATTAAGTTAATATAAAATGACCATAATACCCTTGTATTACCTCGGGTCCTGGTAAAGACCCGATAAACGATCTGGATCCCCGGATTTGGATCGTTATAATAGGATTGCAACTAGTCGGAGATTATGTAAAACATTCCTAAACCAATACAACTCTACCTTACCCAATAAGAATTTGAGACACAATAAACAATAGAATTCCATCCCCTTTTCTGATGTAGCACAATAATGAATGAGATGAATCTATTTTGAATTATAAATATAGGAGATATTTATTCATAAGGTATTATTGTATTATTATTCAAAAGATGAGAAGCTATAGCTAGGTACACACATCTTAATTCTAAAGGCAAAAAGAAAATGAGAAAAGAGTTATTGAGTTGATTCAAAATGAAACTTTACTATCTTAGCATATCCTCAATAGTTATGCTCATCTCAGCATTGGATGAAATTGGTACCCCTATTGGGTTATTGTCTGCTTGCTCCTCGATTGACATATCATTGAAATAAAGGGAAGGCTTGGGAGGCATTTGCAGTAGCTCCTCCTCCCCTTCTAGCATTTGCAGGACTTCACTCATAGAAGGACGATCCACAGGCTTCAGTTGTATGCACCAAAATGCAGTTATAATCATCTTCCTCACAGAACTCTTTTCTTGTTCAGTGGCATCTCCCAACTGTAAGTCCTCACCTTGATTGATATAATCATAAATCCAATATGGGAAGTATATTTGACTAGTGTGCTCTGCATTTGGATTCACATTTTTCCTTTTCCCCACCATTTCCATCAACAGCATACCAAAGCTATAAACATCAGCCTTATATGATACACCTCCAATATTCTTATAGAACAACTCCGGAGCAATATATCCAAGTGTTCCCCTTGCTGCAGTGAGAGAGACAACACTATCATCGGTGGGGTACAATTTTGCAAGGCCAAAATCTGAAACTCTTGGGACAAACTCTTGGTCAAGAAGAATATTGTGAGGCTTGATATCAAAATGTAGAATTTGCATGTCACATCCTCGATGCAAGTATTCAATCCCTCGAGCCACTCCAACTGCAATTTCATACATTCTCTCCCAACTGAGGAATGGCAGATTCTTTTCTTCTCGTGAGAAAATGAACTTATCAAGAGATCCATTAGGCATGAAGTCATATACAAGAGCTCTTTTAGATCCCTCTACACAAAATCCAATCATTCGCACCACGTTAACATGATGAATCCTTCCAATTGTGCCCACTTCACTAATGAAATCTTGTCCATTAGATTTTGACACGCTCAGTACTTTTACTGCTACAAAATCACCACTTCGAAGCTTGCCTTTGAACACGGAGCCATATCCTCCTTGACCTAACTTATCCCTGAAACTTCTGGTCATCTGCTTTATATCTGAATAGGAATACCTAATTGGCATGAAGTTGTTTTGACTTTGGAGAAAATTTTCAATGGTATCATCGATGGACAAGTGTCTTTGTCGGAATCTATATGCCAGCAATATAATCAAGCATAACAACCCAATTGAAATCTTTACTATGATATACACTCCTGTGTGAGAGAGAGAGTAGACATTAGAATTTATATAATTAATTGGTCATATGCAGTGAACAATATATTTGCTTTTAATATTGAGACTATTATGAGTTTTTCGTTGGACATATGACTTTTTTCCCTCAGGGCAGCCAAGTTAATATGCGAGAGAGCAACTTGAAGTTTAACTCACCTGTGGTGACGATCATGTGGACTGATGGACGAATCACCCAGAGAAGGGGGCAAAAAAAAAAAAGTCATCAATATCAAAATGAGGTGTAAAAACAATTAAAATCAATCAAACAAAAGAAATTAATGGAATGACGATAACCATACTTCTGTACCGATACTGAAATGCGTATTTAATGTCTTGAAGAAATAAATTTAACCTGCATTCAACCGAGTCAATTGAAATTAGTATTATGCGACAGAAGCTAGCAGGCAAGCTAGCTCTATAGCTATATTTATACAATTTGTTTTGTGTGTGATTAGAACAACAACTATCGATATGCATTTGATATCTCCACAGTACATACCTATAACTAAATGGAATTTTCCATTTGTAATCAGAAGGCCAAATACTAAGCTGAAATCCTCGAAGCAACTCCTGATGAATATCAGAAATAGCAGTGAGGTTCCAATGGGGTACTTCGATGAACGGATAGACAATGTTGATGGTGCAGAAGTCACCGATTTGAAATGAACTTCCAACATTAAGTACAACATACGATGAAGAAGAAGTGCTGCTGCTGTTGACACAAGAAGAAAAATCTACGTACTTGGCAGAAAAATCTTCATCCTGATCTGAAGAATTCATGACCGGGCTTGCACAACTCACAAATAATATCACAGGGATGTCATGATGATATTCCATATAGCCATAGAATAGAGAGAATGGGAACGATTTGCGAGGAATAGAGCAGTGATCGTTGTTGTTTATATTGACATCCACTAATCTTATTGTTTGGTTCTCATAAGAGATCTCTAGAACATAGTATTTGACTCCATACAAGTCCAGAGTTGTTCGATTGTTCTCACAAGCCAGTTCGTGCTGCCCATCACCGCAGGTAGGAGGATCGCCTTTCAGGTGAAAAGGGTAGCTGATGTTACCAATGTTTCCGCAAGAAGAAGGGGAGCACGGCTTGTATTCTATTTCTTGGGCAATACAAGCTTCAGGAAAAAGAGCAAGTACAAGCACCATAACCCCAATTTTACTACTAATAAATCTTAATAATGCTCTTAACGACATCAAATGAAAATTCATGCTTTTGGGCATTTGCGTATGGCTCAGAGAGAGAGAGAGAGAGAGAGAGAGAGAGAGAGAGGGAGGGAGATTTTCTAAAAAACCAAAGACATGCAAGCGAAAGAGGGTGACTTAAAATTAGTAGTCAAATAACATTGTTGATCAGTTTAGGAGAGAAAGGAAAGTTTGAAGGGAAAGGGAAAAGAATAGTTGAAGCACGAATAGAGTTGAGTAAATTGATAGGGAGTTTGTTGGGGCTGATATTATATTATATAATGATGTTTGGAATATTAATGGCATCATGATCAGGTCTTCACTCGCATAAATTCTTCGAACTTTGGTAGAAAGTATGATGAAAACGCTGAAAAGAAAAAAGAGGATGGAATTACAACAAGGAGGGAAATGGAAGAGGCTGTTTCATTACAATTTTGTGCCCTTCAAACAATAAATTAACTCCTTCAACATCAACTTCCTTCTTTCCTCTACTCAAAATTGAATACTTAATCAAGTAGTAGCATACACAGTATCTGCTTAAACTCTACTTATGAATCTACATATGAATATACTGTACGTTAAATAAAAATTTTATTAACGGCTATATACTGAGACATCTATCGTTCCATTCACAAGAGAAAAAAAGAAAAAGAAAAATAAAAAAGTTCTATTTCTGGCTCCAGCTGAAAGTTCAGGAAGAAGGAAAGAAAAAAAGAAAAAGGAGGGTCTTCTGACAAGTTAAAGTCACTAAAGTAAAAGAAGATAAAGTAAAGTGGACATTTTGGTAAAAAAAAGAAGTGGGAAAAGAAAAGTGGAAGAATAGGAAATATGATAGAATTTTGCTCAAGAAAAGAATATTTGCACAAAAGCCCTTTATTTTTTTAAAATAAATAACAAGAGTGTGCCACATTTCTTTTTAATTTTTCTTTTTCTTATTCTTTTTCTTTCCTCACTTTTGTCATTTCAGTCCTTTCTTGTTAACAAGAAGTGTAGGTGAACAATCGTTGATATAGTCATTAACACAGAACCCATAATTTGTTCACTAATATGATATCCTGTGCCATTGTGGTGCTTGCCATCAATGCATTAATCTTTAGTCCGTCTTTTGCTAATTAACTATAAGTCTATTTAGATATGTAATAACCCACAATGCTCCTTTTTTCTTTTCTTATTTTATTATTATTATTTTTTTATCCAATATGAAAATTTGAACGCAAATACACTGCTCGAAGAATTGAACATTTGTACATGTCCAAATTCCCAATAATTGCTAATGATCAAGGGTTTATTTTTTTTCCTGCTCCTGCTGATTAAAGTTCTTGAAAAAAAATAATAAAATAAATTAAATTAAAATTAAAAGGGGTCTTCTGTCAAGTCAAAGTCCACTAAAGTAAAAAAGAAGATAAAGTAAAGTGGACAGTTTGGTAAAAAAGAAGTGGGAAAAGAAAAGTGGGAGAACAGGAAAGATGATAGAATTTTCCTCAACAAAGAGAGAATGAAAAGAAAGAGATTAGAATTTTCCATGCCAATGTTGGGCCTGACCCACAACCACAAATACATATGCATACGCATACATATATATATATATGCTTGTACAGTTGTACATGCCCAAATGCCCTATAATTCAAAAAAAATAGTTATTGACCAGGGTTCATTTTTTTCCCCAACACAAGAAACCAATAACCAAAATTTACAACCACGGAAATTAACTATTTTACATGATATTGTTCTCCTTTTGTCACATTTTCTTGAAGTCTAAGCGTTTACTTGAAAAATAATAATAATAATAAAAAATAAAAATTAAGAGTCCCGAGGACGTGGTGACCGCTGGGGAGAATTCCGGCAGACCGGACAGGTAGCATTCAAATGGAGCCATTCATCAATGCAATTGGCATGGAAGCAATGTTGACAATCAGGCAAGCTCCTCAGCGTCTCCTTGGGCCGGTACTCGGACAAGCAGATTGGACACATGGTCTCATCGGGCTTGGGCAGCCTTCGGCTCTCACCCAGAACTGTTTTTGGGTAGGATTCTATAGTGAGCCCATCGAGGCCCGAAATGATGGTGGGCTGTGGAGCAACTGTGGATGTGAACTCTCCTGTGGAGTGGTTCCTCCTATTAAAGGATTTGACCCTGCCAAAAACGTAACAAAAAAGCCCAACAAGACACAACAATGCTGGTACTCCCGCTCCAACGGTGATTGCATATCGAGCACTCCTCGGAATTCCTAAAAACAACATTCGAGTTTAAATGTCAGTGAATCATGGAACATAACCTTAAAAGCGATCACGAGGACACTCTCACGGAACTCACGTCTTAGACCGTTTGGATCAAGAACTTGTTAAATCACAAAACTCTTTAGATTTTTTTTCTTTTTCCTTTTTTTTTTTTTTTTTTTGAATCCACATTTCTTAATTGAAAAGTTTTGATTGGACTAAACCACAGGATTCACGACCATCTAATACTCTTGGGAGTGATTGATGCAGACCAATTGTAGAGTCCAGCCGACAATTCAACCCAACACAACTAGAAATGGTCCATCGTGGAGCCCAAGCTGGTAATCAATGTTATCTACTTGACTTTTGTGTACACAAGACAATCTTGTCTGATGATTTATGCAATCATTAGATCTCAAATCTGCTTACAATGGAACCGAGTACATGTGATTACAACTCTAGTTGAAAAAAATCAAATGGTGCTTCAAGTGTCAAAGTCAATGAATCCAAAAGTTATGATAACAGTGGGGAGAGCGTTGACTACAACGAAAAATTGATTGATTAATCTCTCTTAGAATTCAGTTACAAATAAAGTTCCTTTAGCTCCATCTATTCAATCAAAACAATCATTTTTGTGGTTTCTTTTATTATTTTCATTCATTAATAATTAAATTATTCATTCTATATCTTCAATATGTGATTATACAATAAGCTTTAAATAATATGTGACACATATTATTATTACAACGGTTTGATAATGAATAAAACTATTAAGTTTGAATTCGTGACTAAGATTTGTGTGAGTGGGGTCATAGACTCCACCAACTTGTCCAAATTCAAACATCTCATATTGTAGAGAGTTGACTATCGTACTCGTGTTAGTATTTTTTGTTTAGTCAAATACAATAAATATTATTATTAATTATCTAAAATTATATTGTAGTCTATCTTAATTAATTTAAATGTTTATTTCTGACTTTTGATAGGTTAGTTTCCGTTATCTACCTAGCAGAGCTGCTTACATATTCTTATCTGCTTTTAGCAAGTGCATGTTATTTAAATTCAATTAATATCACTATCGTATATTATACATGACCTATATATATATTATATGTAAATGAAGGAAGATAGTCTGTATTCCAAGCAAAGTGACCGTTGACCTAATCAAAAGAAAAATTCTCATCCCATTATTCCATAAAAATCAACCATTTTTATACAGTGAAGTGTAAACACAGCGTTCTTGGTTTTCTGTTAAACTTCTACTTTCCATCTTAAAACACCATATTCTTAAATAAAATATATATATTTAAAAAATGTAAGAATTATCTTAAAATAATAATAATAATAATAATAATAATAATAATAATAATATAAAATTATTTCTTTGTTTGTTTCATTTATTTCATTGTTAAATTAGTTGATGAATAACAGAGAAGAAGAAAAAAAAGGCAATTACTAAAGAAGTGAAGTAATTAGGAGTGACTAACAAAAAGAGTCGATCATGTCTATTTGCATTCATGTGGGACCCTCAGTTTTTGGTTGTACCTATATAGCATTATTCTAAAAGAGGTATAACTGAAAACCTCTTTTACAAAATTTAAAACACATAAAATTATATTTAAAAAATTATAAAGAATCGTGCAATGAAAATATTCCTTTTAGTTTAATTAAATTTTCAGAAAATAAATCTAAAAAGTATCAACCAACCAAACAAGTTTTTGTATAATTTTTTTTATTTTCATTTCTTAGAAAACAAAACAAGCTAACATTTGACAAATATTTATACAAAAAATGATGTTTCATCAGCTCAGACCTTACTTTTTCTCTAGAATTTACACTCAGCATTCAAAACTTAGTATAACTAAATAAGTTTTAAAAAATAAAAAATCGAAATAGTTTTTTCTATTTCCTGCCATTCTCTTTTAATTTTCATCTCTTTTACAGTATATCTCTTAATTAAGCTTTTTAAAAAAATAAATAAATAAAGAATCAAACAATGTCATTATAGTCAGGTTTGATATCATCATGTTAATCACTATGTACTCTAAAAATTTATTCTAAGACAGCAGAATATTAATAATTTCTCACACTATATTCAATAATAAAAAATAAATAAATAAATTGAGAGTGTTAAAAGAAGTTACCATGTTGAGGAGCATTAAAGCATCCAATTTCACTTGTATTACTCTTGAACCCACACCTTCCACCCCTTGACTCGCACCTACCACACTTGGGTGCAGCCCAAGTGAGCCGAAGATCATCACTGAGGTCCGATGACAGAACCTGGTCATAAAATGGCCACTGAACCGGCACAGTAATGGTTTCAACCAGACTGCACTTGGCTGACAAGTACCTAATAGCTCCCGTATTAGACGTAGCGAAAACAGTGTAAGAAGAGCCACTCAGACAAGCTATAGGGTTAAATCTGTACTTCGTATAATCCAATGAGCAATTAAACAAAGTAAAATCTTGATAGAACACGCCGAGGAACGGAGAATCAGAGAGGTTTAGCGAGAGCAGACGTGCCGGGAGGCAGTTGTTTGGATCATTAATCCATAATTCTTGTGTGCCGTAGTCTATACTTTGGACTCTGAACTGTCCTGAATTTGGCAGCTTAATGAGTGTTTGGTTTGTGGCGTCACATGAGAGTCCGAAACCGGGATAGCCGCAGGGCTTAGGTTGGCGATTTGGGAGCCGGAAAGGGAATCGAATCAAGGGCTCGCTCCGGCGACAGGCGGAGTTTGAGCAGAGTTGTGTGCTTGTCACCACCGTGTATGAGGAGAAGGAGGAGATGAAAAGGAGGAGGAGACAGAAGGTATTGGTTTTGTGTGTATCCATTTGATGGGCGTGTTGGTGGTTTGGGCTCAGTTGCTTTTAAATTGATAACGTTCCTATTGCTGCTAGGGTCCAACAAATATAACGACATTGGACATTTTCCACCTTCTGATTGGTTGCATAGAATAAAGACACGTAAATGGTCTGGGCTTGTTGGTCAACGATAACCCAGCTATCTCATATATATATATATATATATATAGAATATAACACGAGGACTAAAATACAAGCTCATGGTGACGAGTGACCACACACACGTTACACACTTTCACATGAACTCGTAAAAATTGGAGGACATTTTCATATCAACTTGTACTTTAATTAAGAGGAATGATATTTAGATTTATTTATCTTGTCTAATAATTTTATATATTTGGTGGAGTGAATTTTTAAGCGTGAGTTCTATTCACTATATCAAAGTGATAAGGACTCTTTAATCATCATATAAGTCAGACAAATTCGTTTAAAAATCATTTTCCATCAAATGTATCTGTAATTTGTTTAAGAAAAATTTTTCATGGAAAGTATCTATAATGTTTCTCGATTCATTTAATATTATAAATACGAGCTCATAGTGAGAATATATCTTTAATATGAACTCGCATTTATAGCACGCTTTCACATAAACTCATGCTTTTATGAGTATATTTTCACATGAATTTGTATTCTGAATTAATGCATATAAGGATTTCAATAACGTTTCTCGATTTATTTATTAGAAATATGAACTCAGACCGATGACACACTTTCTTATGAATTCATATTATAATTAATGTATTGAATTTTCAATTCACTCACTAAAATATAAATTAACTATTTCTCCAAATTGTTATATCTTCCGATTCAATCATAATTTAAAATGAGAGTTACAACTAGTTAAATCGTTAATTGAGACACCCCCACAAAAAATTGTGCCCCAACCAACAATTTGAGGCTCAATATTTTTGCCTGGTATATGGGGGCAATAACAAAGCCACAGTTTTTTTCAATTATCAACTTGATTGAGTGTTTATGACCCATTCAAAACTTTGCTGATGCTGGAAACCATACAAAATCAAATAATGCATTGAAAGTTTCTACTTTGAATTAAAAACAAATGCATTAATGATTTGTTATACATCACAATGTAGGATGGGAACAGATTAGTCGGAATAACATAGTTGACCATACTTAATGGTCATTCATATCTATCTGACGCCAAAAACATGTTAACAGAAATTTTAAGAGATAAAAATAAAAATTGAAATATATATATTATATATATAGTAATGATGAGCGTGGTGTTTAGTTTATTATTAATTGCAAATAAGGACTCTTTAAAGGGCCTGTTTGGCAGCCTAATGCATGAGGTCGAGTGATGTATCGTTTGCCATTTTTGGTTATCTTATCTTTCTCTCACCAGTCTTTTCGAGCTGTGAGAGATGTTTTTTCATGGTTGTTTAATGTATGTTGCCTTCAAATTATAAGGGGTTGGTACATATGTCATGAACGAATATTTATTTATTTGTTGAATGTGTCAAAAAAAAATTAATAGAAAATATATAGACAATATTAAATATTCGTATTATTTGATATTTTTATTTTTTTAAGTGTTAAATAGTAACACAATATCTCTGATACAAGTATTTGACCACTTATTTTGAAGTAATGATATAATAAAATTGAATTATTAAATGTGTTTTTCTTAAATACATGACACTCCTTTATTGTGTGTGATATTCTTCATCTCCTTTTCAAGACTCAATATAACAAAGGTGCCTAACATATATATATTTTTATGCATGATTTTACCTTTTCACACCTTTTAAACATCCTTTATTTATATATATATATATATATAATATTATAATCTTC
The DNA here is from genome assembly GCA_025631255.1 of Cornus kousa. Classification (NCBI taxonomy): domain Eukaryota; kingdom Viridiplantae; phylum Streptophyta; class Magnoliopsida; order Cornales; family Cornaceae; genus Cornus; species Cornus kousa. The sequence goes on along the minus strand of JAOTQH010024266.1, from coordinate 1,087 downwards.
TTTATAAAATATCTCAACTTAATAAATAACCAAGGAAAAAAGAAAAATAAAGATGGAGAAGTGGGACCGCACCAACCATTTATTTTTAGGCCAAACAAATTACAGAAAGCAACTGGAGGTCTGAATCTGGTGCGCTAACATAGAACTAACCGCGAAATAACAACAAACTAGTGGATTGGCATGAATTTATATTTTTGACCATGAAGTTAAACCATTTGTTTAATAAAAAAAAAATTAAGAAGGAATTGGTATATTTTTAAATTACGTTTTTACCAATCCTCCAACGCGCACTGATAGATACTATCATGCATACATATACTTAGTTCACGGTCGATTCTCTATCTGCCGTATCCAAACAACAACTCATCTTGGTTAGAAAGTTAGGGTTTTGATTTAATATAAATGTTTGTAGATATATATATATATATACAAATAAATACAGACTGACACACTTATTTGTCATCTTTCATTTTAGGTATCTATTAGTAGCCGCTTTTGGATCTGATTTGTAATTTTTGGTAAATCTCACTCCTTACTTCATTTTGAAAAAGAACACAACCAAACATAGTCCCAAAAACCACCTAGCCAAACAAATTCATCAGAATTTCCCTTGACATGGAAATTGGTAATCACAACCAAATATAATCCCAAATGCCACCTAACCAAACAGATCCTCCAAGAATTCCTTGGTTTGGAAATCATTTCTCATAACCAAACATATTCCAAATGCCAAACAGGTTCATCGGGAATTTACATAGCATTGACTTGTGGGAAAAGTCCAACCCTTAACATCCGTGCCACAAACTTCTCCTTGAGAAGTATTCATGGCTCTTCTTTGCTCAATCCATTTGCTTCTAACAATGAGCAAATATTATACATAGGGGTGGCAAAAATTCCCAACTCGGTGGGGAACCGTCCCGCCCCCGCCCCATTTAAAGCGGGTTTGGAGAACCGTTTACTTAAATGGGGTGGGGATAGGGGTTAAAAAAAAAAAACCGGCCTGTTGCGGTGCGGGGGCGGGGGACTAAGATCCCCGCCCCATATCCGCCCCATAACCGCCCCGTTTAATATTTTAAATTACTAATTT
>JAOTQH010023952.1:0-18187 GCA_025631255.1 Cornus kousa | reverse complement strand
CTATATGTCTCTGTCAAGTCGTTAGTGTAAGTCCAGAGTGGTTTTACTGTCTCCACGATATCCATAATCCAATGAATATAATTTGAATGTTGAATCCCAATCACAAGACTCAAATTTTGAAAGTGTTGAAGAACTTGATCCCGATTATGTTGGCGACTCTGGTACTGATTACCCTTCAAGAACAAGGACTGCTTTCTCCAAGCACCCTATGTGAAGGAGAATCCTCAATTAAGGATGTGAATTTACATAATTTTAAATTTAAATATTCTATTCCTTCATCTATTCACCTTCATAAACCCAAATCAGAAGAGAGATGTTATTCTGTTCATTTGGGTGAAGTATGCTTTTTCGAGTCAACCTTTACTGCTGGTTTGCATTTCCCAATTCATCCATTTGTTGAAGATTTACTTTCCCATTTGAAAATAACTCCTTCTTAAATGGCCCCTAATTCGTGCAGAATTATTATAAGCTGTTTGATTCCTTGGGGAAGGTATGGCAATGGTTGCGTAACAATAGATCAATTCTTGCATTGTTATTATCCCAAGAAAAAGGAAGACTTTTGGTACTTCCAGAGTAGATCAAAAAAAAAAACCGCATTATTGCAACTCCTGACAACAATGAAGGCTGGAAGAGTCATTTTTTTTTTTTTTTTATTTCCGATGTCTACGGCAAATTTCTAAAGGATTGGAGTAATTCACATCCTGTAGGTATTTTTCTTGACCCTCGGGTCTAGAGGTGAATAGTGTTGTGGTTACTGTTCTCGAGTGAACAGTAAAATTTTTAAAAAATATTACCCTTGGGCATTGTTCCCGAGGTGAATAGTGTCGCGGGTACTGTTCTTGAGTGAACAGTAAAATTTTTAATTTTTAAAATGTATTCATTAATATAGAATTTCAATTTACAATTCTTTTCTCATATTTCAAAGATAAACTAGTTGTCTCAGCCCTAGAGGATAAAGATATAGGTAACGCCATTGGTTACCCAGTGAAGACCTTCAATGCTTTTGTGACTGATTAGGCTTTACAATTGTATTTACTGGCCACTAGCTGAATGGAAACTCCTACCCCTTCATAAAAAGGCAAGAGAAATGAAGGTACCTATATTTATATTAATGGATTTAGTTAGTTTTTCATTAATTTGTTTACTTACTCTTTATTTTGGCAAGAAACTTAGTAAAAGGCTTCTGACCCAAATTCGGTCAAGTAATCTTCCCTCTACTCCTGCTTCCAAAAAATTATGAAAGGTAGGAGAGGAAGATTAGGGTAAATCTTTGAGCTCTGGAGTGTTATTAGGACCTACTCCTATATCTTTAGGTTTCGTTAAATTTAGTAGGGTTCCTATGGGATTCAATAGTTTCGGTTCGGTGTCGACTTCCACCAACCAAGCCTTCCTAGGATGAATTGGTTCTTGATAATGCTAGTGTCATGTATAACTAGTTACATAAAATGTTGGTAAAAGATTACTCTTTCAGATTGCAGAACTTGCCGGCAGCTGAGCTTTCACGAAAATTTCTTCACCTAATTAGCCAGGCGAGACTTTACTCGTATCATGTGCACCCCTTTCTTCTTTAAACTATTGCCACTATTTATTTATTTATAGGGCACTATATACTCTATCCTTATTGCAAAAGAATACGAGAAGCTCTCCTTAGAGATAGCTTCCCTCAAAGCTAAATACAAATGAGTTGCTTCTACACTTAAAAACAAAAAAGATGACATGGCTAATGTAACCTTAAGCTTTCAAGAGGAGAAAGTGAGACTTACCAAATAATACTTTGATAAGCTTGAACTTGAAAAGCTAGCTGACGTAGAGAGCTTTAAAAGTTTTGATGAGTTCAAGGTGCTCATAGGCAAGGCTTGCTGTGATGGTTTTGACAAGTTCAAAGCCCTTGTCAGCAAAGATCGTCCAGACATAGATTTTTTGATATATTTTATTCAAGTTGAGAGCGAAGAGGAAGATTAAGCTTCATGTTAGTAGTGATATATATATATATATATATATATTTATTTATTTATATTTTAGGTTTTCTGCTTTCTTATCATGTCGCTCCCTTAAAAACTTTTCAAAATTTCTTTTATTTCATAAAATAGTTGTGTTGCTTTTGACATTTTGCCTTCCATGGTGTTGCTTTATATTTATTATTTATTTCTGTATAATTGCTTTTTTATCAATGCGACTCTCCCTTTGTGGCATTGAACACACCTTTCTTAAAGGAATATTCGAACACATTTTCGGGCTTCACCCAGCCCATTCTTCTACTAAAGGAATGTGTTTTTAAGAGTTTCACCCAGCTCATCCCTTTAATAAGGGAATGCCAAAAAGGGACTTAACATTTTACTAGTCCTTTCATGACTTAGTAAATTCAGTTGTAACATGGTCAGCAGTAGAAAAATGTGAAACAAAGGTAAATAATTATCTTTATTGAAAATCTTCTCGAAAATAATATTCGACGGTCGATCATCAGTATTCATTATTGTTGGTCTGCTTTATTGAAGTTAAAAACATACTATCACTTTAAAAGTGAGATCACATAGAAAATTAAAAACCATAGTCTGGTATAAGCACCTACTGGTAATATTTCCTCAAATGTTCTACATTTTATAGGTGGGGAAGTTGACTTCCGCCAAATATCTCTAACCAATATACCCCTGGTCTATTGCTCTGGGTTACTCGATAGGGGCCCCCCCAATTAGGGGCTAACTTTCCCTCTCTCTTTTCCTTAGTAGCCAAGATGACCTCGCGAAGCACCAGGTCTCATGGCTCGAACCTCCTTAGCTTGACCTAGGTGTTGTAGTACTTGGATACCATCCGTTGGTAAGCTGCAACCTTAACTTGGGCCTGTTTTCTTTTTTCTTCTACCAAGTCCAGGTTTAACTGTAGTTCCATCTCATTCTGTTGAGGTTCAAAATACTTGGTTCCGAAGATGGTAACCTTTGTCTCTATCAAGATCACTGCTTCACTTACAAAAGCTAACCCAAAGGGGGTCTCCACAATGGGGGTTCTCACGGTAGTGCAGTATGCCCATAAGACTTTAGGTAATTGTTCAGGCCATAAGCTCTTAGCCTTTTCTATGTGTGTCTTGATCATCTTCAATACCATCATATTTGTAACCTTAACTTGCCCATTGGCTTGGGGATGGGCAGGAGAAGAGAAATACATTTTGATCCCAAGCTCATTACAAAAGTCATTGAACTGCTTATTATCAAACTGCTTCCCTTTATCTGTCACGATCACCTTTGGTGCTCCAAATTTGTAGATTATTATCTTCCAAAAAAATTTCTTTTCTGCATTTGCTCTAATATGAGTTAATGACTCATCCTCCACCTATTTGTTGAAGTAATCAATGGCCACAATTGCGTATTTGGTTTGTCCCTTCCCTTCTCCATTGGGTAAAAGGCTACGGCCCTGTAAGAGGGGTTAACTCTTCTGCTAATTGTTTTGGGACATTAGTGAATCTCTGGCACTTGTCACATTTCCTGACAAAATCAAGTGTATCTTTTTACATAGTAGGCCAAAAGTATCCTTGTCAGATAGCTTTATGCGCTAATGATCTGCCACCAGCATGGTTTCCACAAAGGCTTTCATGTATATCCTTTAGAATGTAGTTTACCTCATCAGTGGAGACATAACGTAGGTAGGGTAGAGAAAATCCCTTGTTGTAGAGAACACCATCAATGAAGGAATATTTTACTACATGCATCCTGACCTTTCGTGCTTCTATACATTCTTGCAGTAGCTGGTCGTTCTCTATATACCTGATAACGGGTTCTGCCATTTCAATGCCTTGGATTACCTGGTGTATTTTTTGTGGCCAACCCCAGATTATGCTTGGCTCATCCAAATGTTCTATAGGTCTTCTGTGGTTGCTAGTCTAGCTAATGCGTCTACCTGCTCATTATCTTCTCGAGGGATTCAATGAATGGATTTTTTTTTTATAAAAAAAATAGCCCTTGATATCTTCTATCTTATGCAGATAGGTCTTCATATTTTCATCCTTGCCTTTATATTCCCGTTAGACTTGTCCAACAATCAGTTGAGAATCAATGTATGCTATTAATTGCTCGACTTCCAGGGCTTTAGCCATCCTGAGACCAGCCAGGAGGGCCTCGTATTCCACCTCATTGTTAGTTGCCTTAAATCTAAACCTCAGTGAGTATTTGATGTTTTCTCCCTCTGGGGAGACAATTACTAGCCCTGCCTCACTCACACGGACGTTGACTGACCCATCCAAGAATAATGTCCAAGTAGATTAAGTTTTTTCTTGCTTTTTTAGACCCTATGTGTACTCATCTTCTGGTGTGAACTCTGCTATAACATCTGCTAGTACCTGAGCCTTTAAAGCCATTCTGGGTTTGTATTGGATATCAAACTCTCTAAGTTCTACCAACCACTTCATAAGTCACCCCAAAGTATCTGATTTGCAGAGGACCTTCCTAAGTGGTTGGTCTGTTAGTACTATTATTATATGCACTTGGAAAAAGGGCTTGAGTTTCCTTCTAAAGACAACTAGAGCAAATGCCAACTTTTCTATCCTTCGGTATCTTTCTTTTCCCTCTGAATTCACCACTAGTATAATACACCGGTTTTTAGATCCCCTCCTCTTGGCGGACTAAGGCTAAGCTTACTGCCAATGGAGAAACCGCCAAGTGCAAATACAGTTGTTCTCCTTGCATCGCCCGTGATAGTAATAACGGTGAAGTGAGATACTTCTTTAGTTTTGTAAAGGCTTCCTTGCACTCATGTGTCCATTGAAAAGCTTTCCTAAGCACACGAAAAAAAAAAGGTAAACATCTATCAGTTGCCCTGAAAATTAACATGTTTAGAGTAGCAATTCTTTTCGTCAGTCTTTAAAGCTCCTTGGTCGATGCTGGAGATCGTATGTTAAGAAAAACCTAAATCTTCTTAAGGTTGGCCTCTATCCCTCTCTTGCTTACCATGTAACCAAGGAATTTCCTAGAAAAGACGCCAAAGGCACATTTACTTGGGTTGAGCTTCATTTGGTGTTTTTTGAGGACTTAGAATGTCTCTTGTAGGTCAGCTTGGTCTTGAGCTTTCAAGCTCTTTATGAGCATGTCATCCATATATACTTCCATAGTCCATCCAATTTGGTTTTTGAACATCAAGTTGATTAGCTGCTAGTATGTTGCACTAGTATTTTTGAGCCCAAAATGCATTACCTTATAGCAATATAAACCCCTATCTGTGACGAAAGATGTTTTCTCTTTGTTTGGTGGATGCTTTAAAATTTGGTTATACCCTAAATATGCATCCATAAAATTGAGTAATTCGTAGCCAGCCGTTCCTTCTACCAACATATCAAATTTTGGCAGAGAGAAGCTGTCTTTGGGGCATTCCTTATTTAAATTGGCAAAATCTACGCATAACCTCCATTTGTCATTGGCTTTTTTGTTACTAAAACAACATTGGCCAACCAGTCAGGGTAATTAACCTTTTAGATAAAATTAGCTATCAAAAACATGTTCACCTCTTCTAATACAACCATGTTCCTCTCTGCGGCAAATGTTCTTCGCTTTTGACTGATAGGCTTGAATATGGAATCTAAGTTTAATCGATGCTCAAATTAATACCAAGCATGTCTTCATGTAACTATGCGAACACATCTTGATTCTGTCTGAGGAACTGCACAAGAGCATTCGTGAGATCTGAGGAGAGTAGAGACCCTATACTCACCTTTTTTTTGTTATGTCAATGTCATTTAGGTATATTTCCACCATGTCTTCAATTGGCTTGGCTTGGTCTCACTCTTTTTCCTTAAGTTCTTTAACAATCAAGGAACATTTTCTAGTAGTGGTCTGGTTTCCTCTTAGTTCACCTACGCCATGCTCTGTGGGGAAGTGCATCAAGAGGTGATAAGTCAAGGTGATGTCCTTCATCGAGTTTAAAGTTGTCCTTCCCAATATGATATTGTAAATAGATGGACAATCTAACACCAGGAAGTTTACCATGGCAGTAACTTGTGTTGGGCTGGTTCCTGCAGTAACTAGAAGAATGACTACTGCCAGAGGATAAACCTTATCTCCCGAGAATCCCACTAATGGTGATCTAATTGGTCTGATTTTTTTATTTCCAACCTTCATTTTGTTGAATGCATCAAGGAAAATAATATCAGCCGAACTTTTGTTATCAATCAAGATTCGCAAAATACTATAGTTAGCGATCATCATGGTGACAATGAGAGGGTCGTCATAGGGTTGTTATACGTCCTTAATATCTTTATCTAAAAATGTGATAACAAGACCACCTAGACAAGGCATTTTTTGGTGTTGAATCTATACTTAAACCTCACACACCTCAGATGAGCTTCGCATCCTCCTTGCATAGGCCCTGCGGGCTTAGCTTGATTCCCCACCCCCTACATATCCCCTGGTTATGACTTTAATTTCCCCTATTGGTTACTGCCGGGGGGGGGGGGTGGTTATCTCAGCCTGTTGTTGGTGGATTAATGTCGTTTTTGTCATTCCCCAGGGTGAATTTGGCATGTGTCCCCTTCGGATCAAATTCTCAATCTAATCTTTAAGGTCAAAGTAATCCTCTGTGGTGTGCCCATGGTCATTATAGAACCTACAGTACTTATCATAGGGTCTTTTTGTTGGGTCTGACTTTAGCTTTGGTGGCCACTTCAGATATGGTTTATCCTGGATCTACAGGAAAACTTGATCTATTGGCATATTTAAAGGAGTATAATTTGCATACCTCTTCGCGGTCCTATAATGAGATGCATTTTCATTCTGGATTTCTTATACTTGGTTTCCTTTTCATCCTTGGCCATCAGAGCTGGCCTTTTCTTGTCCGTCTTCTTATCATCCTCTTCTTTTCTCTTTCGTGCACTCATAACATCTTCAGCATTCATGTGTTTTTAAGGTCAGACCAATAACTTGATCATGTTGGTAGAAGGCTCTTTTGATAAAAAGAAGAGGAATCTTAAGGTTTGGAGTCCTCCCATAAAGGCGGTTAGGGCCACCATGTCATCCGCCTCGTCCACCTATAGCATCTCTAAATTAAACCAACCAATGTAGTCTTGTAGTGACTCTCCCTTCTACTGTTTTACCGTGAGAAGGTAGATAGTCAGCCTTTTGTGCCTTTAGCCTGTAATGAAATAGCCCACAAAGTGTTTACTCAATTCTTCTAAGGTCTCGATAGTTCTTGGCTTTAGCTTGTTAAACTATACCCGCGTTGATCCTTTGAGGGTCATTGGGAAGATCCTGCACATGATCTCATCTGGCACTGCATGCAGATGTATAAGCACTTGAAAGGTCTCTAGGTGGTTGAAGGGATCTTTAGTTTCGTTGAAACTCTTAATTGAGGGCATCATAAATTTGTCTAGCAAAGGGCATTTCATAACTGAGGGGCTAAATGAAAAGTTGGTCTTCTGCACTAAACCATCTATGGCCACAATACCTTTCCCTTCATGGTCTGCATCATATCTTCCATCTTCGTCTTAAGATTCTGGATCTCTAGGTCAAAATGGGTAACCTCCTCCATTTTTTCATCGACTATTATGTCTCCATGAGGTTGGGAACTCCGTGGAAGAGATGTATGAGACACCTCTCTATGTTAATTCCCGACCTGGCTTTGCTCCACTTCGGTCTTATTTCAGGGAGGATTGTTATCCTACTCCTTAAGGTTTCTATTACCACTGTTTCAATTCAAGATATCTTGTCGTGGAAAGTTCTACTGAACTAATGGACCCCTTGGGACAAGATGTTACAAGAGCATTGCATTTTGCTGAATCAACTGGTCCATACCCTGATTTACAGTTTAGACCTATAGTTCCAAAGCTGTAAACCATTCCTAGTCATTTGGGATATCTTGGTGTTCACAACTTCTCTTTGACCGAATCCCTACAACGATGTTCCTTCTCCGATAACCATACCGGACCACCAAAGCATATACCCAACTGAGCAACTTATGGATCTATAGGAATCGTCGTGCCCACAGACGACGCTAGCTGTTGGGGTTGAAATTTGTGCGACCTGGTACAACACCGTTTCTTGTAAAATAAAAATGGTTGAGTCAGGCACCGGTGTGGTGCCGGCCGTAGACCCTCGTTCGATCAAGTTAGTGGGGGCTTTTAGAGATAAAGAATTAAATTGTCGATAAGTGAAATAGGTTTTTTTTGTGTCATACCTCATTCCATGGTTCCCTTGTATTTATGGTGTTCTTGTCGATATAGGTTGTTAAGTGTATCCCGCTTGTAAAGATTATGTTTATCATTAATAACCACTTCCATTATCATCGTTAACTAAATGTCGTCATCCCTATCGTAGACCCGTCATCATACGGAAGTTGAAGAGATTTGGCGGTTGGTCAACATTTGGTTACTTATACCATTAGGTCAAAGTAGGTTTATTTTACCCTATCACTAAGTATTGTTATGTATATTTTATAAAGACTAAGGATGAGGTTTTTGATAGATTTAGAGTTTACAAGAGTAAAGTAAAAAATCAATTGGAGAAAAATATTAAAGATTGAGGTCTAACAGAGGAGGATAGTATTCTTAGAACAAACTTGGAGTTTTTTTACGAGGAACATGGAATTATACATAAAGTAACTCCTCCATATTCACCTCAATCAAATAGAGTAACTAAAAGGAAAAATATAATTCTTATGGACATGGTTAACTCAATGTGATTAAGTAGTAGTGTACTCGAGAATTTATGGGGGGAAGCTATGCTCGCCGCATGTTTCATACTTAATCGAGTAACTGTCAACTTAATGATAGAACTCCATATGAGTTATGGAAAGGTAGAGTACCTAATCTTCAAATCCTAAAAGTGTAGGGGTGTCTAGCTAAAGTACACCCGAGCTAAAAAGAAAGAAAATAGGACCTAAAACCATAAATGCCATCTTTATAGGATATGTTCAATGTAATAGTGCCAATAAATCTTAGTATTTAACTCCGAAGTTAGTGATATAGAAAAAAATTCAATAATAAAATCTATAGATGCTACCTACTTTGAAAATATATTTCCTTATTAAGTCTAGAATACCAAGTTAAATAGTTGATAGATCTTCAACCTATTATAGTAATTTAACATCTTCTACTAGTACACCATTAGTGGAATATTCTCAACCACAAGAACTTAGAAGAAGTAAGAGATATAGAGTAGAAAAGAAAAAAGAATGTTGGAGATGTCTTTTTTACATACTTAGTTGAGGGTGAACCAACTATATATAAAGAAGCAATGTTATCTTTAGATGTTCCTTTTTGGAAGGAAGCTATAAATGACGAGTTTTAGTCTATATTACAGAATAACACTTGGTTCTTAATTGAGTTACCTCCTAGTAATAAGGCTATATAGGTTGTAAGTGGATTTTCAAAAGGAAGTTAAGCCCGATGGAAGTATAGATAAGTATAAGGCTCGACTAGTATCTAAAGGTTTCAACCAAAAGAAAGGAATAGATTATTTTGACACATATTCCCCTGTGACTAATATCACAACCATTAGACTACTAATAGCTTTAGCCTCTATCCATAACTTAGTTGTGCATCAAATGGATGTTAAAACAACATTTTTAAATATTAACTTAGATGAAGAAATATATATGGAGCAACCAGAGGGATTTATAGTAAAAGGATAAGAGAATAAGATATGTAAATTAGTGAAGTCCTTATATGGTCTTAAGCAAACTTCTAAACAATGGCATGAGAAGTTTGAAAAAGTAATCTTAGATTATAGATTTAAGATTAATGATAATGATAAATGTGTATATTACAAGCAAAATAATGGAGAAAATGTTATATTATGTTTATATGTGAAAGACATATTGAATTTTGGGACAATCTTAGAAATTGTATGTGATATAAAGTCCTACCTCTTAATGAATTTTAAAATGAAGGATTTAGAAGAAGCTGCAATGATCTTAGGCATGAAATTGGAAAGAACTTCTCGAGGTATCACCCTTAATCTATTTAGTACCATTGAGAATATGTTAAAGAGATTTAACTATACCGAGTGTTATAAAGTCTTGACATTATATGATCCAAAAGTACCTTTGAAGAAGAATAAAGGTGAACCTATATCTAAATTAAAATATTCTAAAACTATAGACTCTTTTTTATACTTGGCAAATAAAACTAGGCCTGATATTGCTTATGTTATTAGTAGACTTAGTAGATATATGCATAATCCAAGTAAGGATCATTAAATGGCAAAAGATAGAATATTTAAATATCTCAAGACTACCATAGATTGTTCCTTGTGCTATAAAGGTTTTCCAAATGTGGTGGGATGATATAGTGATGCAAATTGGATAACTGATAATCTAGAAGTAAAATCAACTAATGGTTACTTATTTCTTCTTGGAGGAACAACTTTATCTTAGAGTTCTAAGAAACAAACTATTATCTCGAGAAGTACTATGAAATCTGAACTCAGAACCTTAGATACTACCTGTAGGAGGCAGGGTTGATAAAAGGCCTAATACCAGATCTACCTTTAGTAGATAAGCTTATGTCTACGATATTGATACATTGTGATTGTAAGGCGGCTATTGATTTGGTGAATCAATCCCATACAAATAAGAAGGTGAATAGACATATACACATGAGATATAAATCCATGAAAAGCCTATTGAGTAGGTGTGTGATCTCATTAGACTTTGTAAGATCTGAGGAAAATATAGCTGATCAGCTGACCAATTTTCTTGGAAGACAGTCTAAGATATGTCAAAAAGGATGGGCTTAAGCCCCAAGGGAGTTACCTACGAAGGTGTGATACCCCTCGACTCTGAGACATGGGTTGATCAGGCCCAAGCCCAAGGGAATATCAAAAAATTAATATATAAATGAACACATAATACAAAAATGAATTAATAAATAAATAATAAAGGCAGAAAAGAATTCTAAAATAAAATCCTCAAAATTATATGATATAAAATCTAATAATCCCAATACATTCCAAAACCTCCAAAACTTAAACAATTTGGGAATCCATCTCTAGTGGACCCCTAATAAAAATTTCAAACTGAAATGCAAATAACTAAAAAAACATCCAAAGTTAAGCCATAGAGGGAAATCCTATATAATCGGAAGAATGAGTAATCGTCCCTGCTCAGCTTGATCAAACTCTAAGACTAGAACCACCTGATACCTGAAAAATAAAAGTGGGTCAGGCCTACGAGCAAGTTCTATACTACTGTAATCCAAGCAGAGACCCGATACACATGTACATCCTAAACAACCCAACAATAACTATATAGTCCGTAAATATATATATATATATATATATCCATACTACAGGACTCTCACTGGACTACAAGCCCGTCTCAACCTGACTAGTAGGCATCATGCAAAATGCACCTAAAGTGGGCATGAGTACCTAGGCCTAGTAGGGTACACATTAAACCATCATAGCCAGTTATATATCCCAATGCATATACGCTCCCTAACCATCGAATCTGAGACTCAGGCTCATATCGTGGTACCATAATAAAATATTTAAAATCCATCCAAAACCAAGTGTGTCATTTAGCTGTTTAGTGATCTAACACAAATATAGGTAGGACTTAACTTATGTAGAGTTAATCCATCCCCTATTCTAGAATAGGTAGGTATTAGCATTTTGATCCAAATACATACCTAATATGCCACTGTCCCATACCGGTGCATACAATCATATATCCAGTAGTTGATAATATAGATAAAATAGATATCAACTAGTCCATAATAAGTATAATAAGAATATGTAACTTAACACACTTATCTTAAGCCACTGATACAGGATTTCAACAATTGAAAACGCAGATAACAGGTATAACCATCCATTAATCCATGATAAGCATAATAAAAATATATTAATTAACATGCTTATTTACTACCCATGATGTATGATTAAACTATGTAACCATTTACGAAAAATTGCTAAAATATGAGCAATCAATTTAAAACATCCAAATCCAAACAGTATGCAAATTTATTTAAGAATTATATATTATTCAAGCTATTAATACTATGTGGTTCAGTATGAATTAATACATATTCTGAGAGATTATTATTAATTTACTCTGGAACTCCAAAATTCAAGCACTGTGGTCAAAATCGTCAAAATCCATCACACAGGGAAAGTGCTTGCTCTTTCCATCAAAGAACCTGCTCTTTCAAATCAAAGAGCCTGCTCTTTATCAAAGAGCCACCTCTTTGCTAAAGGAGCTGCCTCTTTGCCTACTACGCGTCTTCTACTTCATCTCCGGCAACTTTCGATGATTCCGTTCATCTATGTTAAGGTTTCTAATGGTCTTAACTAAGTCCCAGAGTTATTTAGAAAAATAATCCAACTCCTTTATGCTTTAATCAACATCAAATAATACGAGTATTCATGCATGAAAGCTTAAAATCAAGCACATAAAAATTCGTTTAAACACATACGGTTTTAATGAAATTCTAACATGCATAAACAATTAATGTTATGTTTATTTACTCCTGGAATTGCTTTAGGCATGTAAAGAACACAGGTGAAAGGGAGGGAGTTAGATATAAAACTTGCCTTTAGGTTTCGGTTTGAAACCTTTCAACGTCCTCTTTGAGTTTTCCGACGAAATCCTAAACTGCCGTTCAACACCTCTGTTGCCCTTGGTTTCAACCACGAACAACACCCTTTGTTCTCTCCTTAACTCAGTCTTAGTCTCAACCAAACCCCAATTCTCTCATTCTATTTTACTCTCAAACCTCTCTCTATTTCTCTCTGCCTCTCAGTACGTGGATAGGGTTCTAAAAACCCTTGGCAGACTCATTTGTTATATTATATAGGCTTTTAAAAACCTAAACTAATCCTAATTATAATAAAAGAATGAAATAGAAATATAATTAATTCTATAGTAAGTCGGCTATACTAAAAACGTGATTACCTAAAAGAAAACAAAACCCTAATTAAACAAGATAAAAATTTTACCAACAACTAATCTTAATTTAACAATTAGTGACAACAACTATTTTAAATTACCTCGTAATCATAACATCAATTACACAATTAATTTAATTCAATAAAAACAATTAAACAAATAATTCAGTAAAACAAAACAAGTAAGCAAAGAATTTAAATAAAATTAAAACAATTAATCAAATAATAAAATAAAATAAAAATAATTAAACATTTAGGCAAATAATTAAATAAAAGTGCAATAAAATAATAAATTAAAATGTCGAGACTATCCTTTTAAAATTAGGGGTATTATAGCTTATCACCCTAAGCTACTTGTACTCTCTCATCATCTGGCAATGTTGTAGCACTGTATCAACTACCTGAGAATAAGCAGTTTAGGCTGGACTACCCATGATGACTTGCTTAATGGGCCAGATCAACCTATTAACAAAATAAGTGTGCTTTTTTTCCTCGATATCCACCATATCTGAAACAAACAGAGATAAGCTGGTGAATTGCTGCTCATACTCTGCCACAGTCATGTCCCCTACTGTAACTCAAGTAACTCTCTCTTCTCCGCTGCTCTGACTGCATAAAGGAAATACTTCTTATCGAAGCGAGCCTGAAATGGATCATATGTCAATTTAGTCCTCTCATCTGTAGTGGTAACAAACTCCCACCACTGAAGAGCATCTCCTATAAGTTTGAACGTAGCAAGCATTTGCTTCTGGACTTCTGTGCCCTCAACCATGCGAGGATGACGCTCTATGTCTTTCTTCTACTAGTATACTACCTTCACATCAGCAGAACCCAAAAACTCTGGTGGACTCCCTTTTGTGAAAAAGCTCTCGACCTTATCCCAAGTATTAGATGGAACCACTAGTATAGGTACAGGTGCCTGCTAGATAGGTGGCTAATTCTGAAGTGCAAGTGCTACTCCTATAGCTATAATCTGAACAATTTTATCAGCTATCTAAAGAGGATACTCTGGATCCCTACCCTGATGGTGGTCCTGATCCTGAAACTCCTGACATTCCTGTCTTTCCTCCTCATTCAAAGGCCATTACTACCCCCTGCAGCCTGTTGGCGTCGCAGGAGATTCCGATGTTTCCACTCTGCCCTCTATGATTGCCTTGCTCTCCTGACATGTTCCCTTTCCCGTCTTCTTCCAGCGTTAACCATTTTGTTAATATGGAGAGATAGACGTCAATACGTATTTAACGGACCATAAAGGAATACAATGAATCCTAAAACTTAATCTCTAATTTAAAAGAGTACACAATGTGAAAGTCTTATAACGAAAGAACCTTAGAGACACTTGAACCTGGAGTGCTCTGATACCAACTGTGATATCCGCTAATTTAAAGTCACGAGTTGATCAAGTTTACATCCAAAATTAGGGGAATATCAAACAATTAATATTTTAAATCGAACACATAATACAAAAACATAAATAATAAAAAAATAATATCGCTGAAGGGAAAAATAAACTAAATAATAATCCTCTGAATAAATCTATTAAATCCCAAATGTAAATAATCCTCAAAATACAACTCAGGAATCCTCAACGTGGACCCCTAATAATAATCCCATAACTAAATTAAAATATAACTGTCTAAAACTGAAATAAATAATCATAAAGGAGAATCCTACGTCAATGACACCGAAAGAGTGATGAAGTCAAGTTTCTGATCTGCACGAATAACTACTAATCCTACTACTGACGAGGATCTGAAAAATATAGCAATGGTGGGTTAAAACCCACAACAAGTCCTTTCTACGACAACCTAAATAGAGACCTGAAGAACTATACATCTATAGCTAACTTATGCAATTGCTATATAATCGATAGGTATATATAATAAATACACTAAAGACTCTCATTGGACTAAGGCAGACTTAACCGAATAATGAGTATCTCATGCAAAGCGCACACAAAGGTGGTCACGAGTTCTCCTTCTACCAGGGCACTCACATCTCTAAATCTATTTACCTATCTCAATTGGCAATATACGCCTCCATCCTAACCACTGATCACAAGACTTCATGCTTGTATCATGGTACACATAATATCATTATAGATAAAGCTAACCATATCCTAACAATGATACACCAACAATAACCATACCCATATCCTAACATTGGGTAGGAAACAAATAAATAAAATAGCCATATCCTAATAATGGCATGTCATCCACATCCTGACAATGGCATGACATAGAACCCATATCCTGACAATGGTTCCCAAACAATCCATATATAGATCATGTATAAGATTATACAAAATAGCTATGCACCTGGTTATAATCACATCATCGCAATAACAGTAAATAACATATAATTTAATTCTATTTAAACTCGGGAATAACTTATAATTATTTAAAGCTACCTACATCAATTATCTTAACATAATTTGAACCCTACGTATGCTGGTAATTTATGTATATAACAATCAAAGAGTTTCACAACCATATCTTATGCTAAAACATTTAATCTCACATGAGTTCTAAGATTAAATATACCAATTCATAATTGAATTAATTTCACTACATGCTTTGATATTATTCAAGCCTATTAATTCACATACCACTGTTCTTAAGTCCATATACACTGTTCGGGACCTTAAATAATTAATTTGGGGCCAAACAAATGACTTTTGTCCAAAAATACAGAGTAGCGTTCGAGCCCTATCCTTACAGGGCTCGAGCACTAAACAACACTCAAGCGCTACCCCAATCGAGGACTATTTCCCCAGAATGTAGCGCTCAAGCGCTGTAATACAGTACTCAAGCGCTGTTACGACAAACAGCTTGAGAACCCTTTTTCCAGCCCTATTATTCCTTGATATGGGGTCCTAAGGCATGTTACTAAGTCCCATAAAATTTATGAACCAATTTACATCAATCTAACATGTAAAAATCAATTAAAGTAGATATAAGACATCAATTTACCAAATCATTTAACAAAGACAAATCTGAACTTAAACCCACAAAACCTATCTTCTAAATCAATTTTAAACATGAACACAAATTTTATTAATCCTTTAACAACTCCTAAAGTTATACTAAAGGCATACAAAACACAGATCTAAGGAGAAGTGTAGAACAGAGGACTTGCCTTAAGCTTTCGGATTGAAAGTTAAAATTCATCTTCCTTGTTCTTCTTCTCTAATGCAAGCGGCCTTCGGGTTACCGTCATTCACTCCGCAGATCCGATTTACCCACGAGCACCCTTTTTCTTCTTCTTCCTCTTTCTTTCTCTCTTTCTCGCCCCTCTATCTTTTCCTTTTTCTTTCTCTTTTCTATATCTAGAATATCTATATATATATATATATATTATGTTGAATTAAAATAAAGATTTATTGTATTCATTAGTTGTCAGACGTGAGTTAGGACTAGGTCATAGGTAGTGTGTGTGTGTGTGTGTATATATATACTATACTATAATCCCCATATGCCATTATCCAGCCCGTTTAGGATCCCTTCTAAATAGTCTACTATTAAAATAAAAATAAAACTAAAACAATATACACATAACATTTAATCCTACACAATTAAACTTTTACAATCAATTTAAATAAATAACACACCACACAAAGCCACATAATTAAATGCATGAACATACACAATTTGCCAAATAAATTAATGTTGGTTCGAGGTTCCCTAAGATATATTTGCCTGTTTAACGTCAAAAAGCTTTGTATCAATGGCTTTAAAGGGTTATTCAACCTGCATTGTGGCTTAGAATGATGTACAGGGGTAGTAGTATTGTCATTTACTCTTTAGTGACACATTCTACACAATAGCCTAAGATAGTACATTACAGTTTATATACCTGCACAAGTTGAATTGCTGTGTTAATTGGTTCAGCACATGAAACTTAGTTACAGGTGTTCACAGGGGCAGTATTGTTTTTTCCCAGCTATATTTTATGTGTACACGTATGCTCAGATAGCTGCATTACATTGAGAATCCTTGGTTGAACCTGTATTGTGATATATATAGCCTCAATGCATGTATTGTGCTGAGAGAAGTAAACAGTTGTTACAAGGGTATTTTTGGCCTTTCCATGTTGAGCTCATGTGTGTAACACGTGGTTGTGGTCCATGGTTATATATTCTTCCACTGATATTGTATAGCTTAGAGGCTAAGCTAAGGGATATAACAGATGTAGCCTCACCAGCATAAGCTATATTTTACTAGTGCATAAGGTGTCAATATGAGCTGAGATTTCAAGGGTATAAGTGTCCTTTTGCTAAAAGAATGTTAGAATTGCCCTTGTACAATGATTGGATAAATGGTGATAGTAAATTAGTCAGTGAAATGCAGCCAAGTATTTGCATTGTACTATATATATGCTGTGATAGAATGTATTAGGGTTTAAGCCATATAACAATTCTGAAAAATGAGTTGCAACTGAATACTCTCGAGACCTTCATATAACAAAGTTTTTCTTTGTTGTTTGATGATGATTTAAGCACGTAAAACCCACTGATTCAAGCCTTCTATGTGTAATAAATGTGAAGATGGTGCTGTTGTCAATTTTACTGGTGCAAGGGCTAGTTGAGTAGTGTGATACTCCTCGATTCTAGAGCCACAGGAGATCAAGTCCGAACACAGATCCGAGGGATACCAACAAATCAATATGTAAATAAGCACAGAATATAAAAGAATTATGAAATAAAATAATAAGCTGAAAAGAATTCTAAATTAAAAATCCTCAAAATTTATAAATTAATATAAATTCCAAACTTTCCAATAACTGTACAACTCGGAAATCCATCCTGCGGACCCCTAATAATATTCCGAACTAAAACAGAAACAACTGAAATAAAATCTAAATCCAAACATGGAAAGTAGTCCTATATAGTCGGAGGAATGAGTGTCTATATCTGCTTTACACGACCAAGCTCTAACTCTGAATCTGATGAATACCTGAAAAATAAAAGAGTGGGTCAGGCCCACACGTAAGTCCTATTCTACTATGATCCATACAGAAACCCGATACGCAGATATATCCTAGATAGCTCAACAATAACTATGTAGTCCGTACATGTGTGTATATATATATATATATCCACACTACGAGACTCTCATTGGGCTATGATGAGGGTCTCAACCTGAATAGAAAGCAACGCACAAAATACACTTGAGTCAGCATGAGTACCTAAGCCTAACACGGTATACCTCAACTAACATAGCCAGCTACGCATCCTACTGCATATACGCTTAATAAGCGCCGAATGTTGTACATTCAAGCGCCCTAAACTGCATTAGTTAAGTCCATTATTTGATCATATTTTGTAG
>JAOTQH010023844.1:0-18188 GCA_025631255.1 Cornus kousa | reverse complement strand
AAAAAAATTAAAAAGAAGAAGAAGAAGAAGAAGCGAATCGCCTACAAGATCAAAGAAAGCCCCAAGGACAGGTGTCACTTACCTCTAACCCAACTGAAGAGAACTCCAAGCACATGTTGTTCAATTTGAAGCTGGAATCTCTACAGCTTCAGTCTTCAAGAGATTGATGGTATCTCACCCCAAATACACCTCATCAAAGAATCACACAAGCTTTTTATTTATTTATTTATTTTTATTATACCTTTTATAACCACACTGGATGTCCAATAAGTTAATTAGTCGTTGAACTGGCGAACACCCAGGAGATTACAAACGAAGCCAAAAAAATGAGACCACATCTTCCTCATCACATTGCAATGAATGAACGAGTGATCTGCAGACTCCCCTGCTTTATGCACGTGCAATACCAGTTGATAGATTTTGCATTTCTTCAATCTCTTTTTTTCTGCATTGACTAAACCTGTCTGACATAATTTAGTTGAGGAATGGAAAAACTTCTGATGCTTCAAAAATTGACAGAATACTTAGCTTCTTCAGACTATATGCTTAATGGTCCAGCAAAAAGTAGGATTCTGTTGTGCAGATTTTGCATTTCAGTGGTTTTCACCAGTTGAAATCTTTTTTACAGGATTACATACATATGTTATATAGGTGTTAATGGATATCACTTGTTCAGCTTTTGTTGAATAACGATAATTTCAGTAAAATATTTGTTTGAGTGGGTGTGACACCACCAAGATCGTAAATTGTTATTCAAATTCCTCTTAAGGCGGAATATAAGCAATCTACTAAGAAGCATCTTTGGTATTTAGTTCAACTCCTTAACATCCTAAATTTTTTTGTCTATCTGTCTTTCCAATACCATTGACAAGTGCCAAAGAATAAAAACAATCCAAAGCAACTTCACTTTGGGTAGGGGTGCAACTCAGGTGGGTTGTGAGTTGAAGAGTGAACCTAAGCTCAACACCCGACGTATAAAATATGAAGCTCGGGCCCAAGCCCAACCTGACTTGTAGCCCAAAGGGGTTAAACCGAGCTCAACCCAATCAAATTGGCTGGGTTGGGCGGGTTGAAATCAGATTTTGATAGACAGCGAAACATATGGCCCTTCATCCTGGCTATGTTTGGTATAATAGGAGGGAAAAGAAAAGAAAGGATAACATAAGTTATGAGAAAAAAAGAAAGGGAAGGATATTGTTACCCTTTCATCGTGTTTGGTTGATTAATGAGGGAAAAGAAAAGAAATGATAGTTTAGCACTTAATCGTGTTTGGGGAAAGAAAGAAAAGGAAACTATTTTAATATTTTTACCACTATACCCTTTCACATTTAAAGGACAAATATATAGATAAGAAATGGTGAGACAAATATAGAGATTGTGCTAAACATCATTCAAGCAAAAAGACAATTTGAAAGGAAAAAAAGGGTTAAAGAGAATTAAAACGTGCCCTAGGACTTGGATGGTATTTTGATTTTATCTTCTATAAAAATAAGGACAAAATCGGTGTTAGAAAAGTTTCATTAAACTTTGTAGCCCTTTCCTTCCATTTCTGCCCACTTTTTGGAGGATAACAAAACCTACATATCATTCCTAATTTGTATCCCTCCATTTCCTTACTTTTCCTTTAAGAATTTATACTAAAAACAATATACCATTTCCCTCCATTACCTTACTTTTCCTTTTAAGAATTTATAATAAAAACAATATACCATTTCCCTCCATTACCTTTCTTTTCTTTTCCTTTCATTTCTCTCCAACCAAACTGGGTCTAAATGAGAAATAAGTGAAGATTCCCTTCTTCATGACATGGAAGGCTCCAATTAGGGGTGCAAGTTGGGTAGGCCCAACCCTGGCCCGATCCCAACCCGAATTCAGGTTGTGTTAGACCAACCTAAGCCCGACCAAAATCTCAGGCTCAGCCTGTCGGCCTGAACCCGATTATTTTCGGGTTGGTCGGGTTGGTCAGGCTAGTCTCTCTGTTTTTTTTTTTTACCCCTTCGCGTGTGTTGCTTGCCTGATTGTAGGTAACAAAGCGGGTGAGCCTCCAAAAATTTCTTCTTCCTACAAAACAGTTCATGCCAAACAACCCCTAGGGTCCTTACACACTCTCTCTCCAAAAAGGAAAATTTAAAAACAGACCCAAAACATCAACGGAGAAACCCATCAAAATCCAATCTTGATGTTTATGCAACAATTAGAGAACTCCATGAAATTACATATGCAAACACATGCTGAAAAGGTATACCATACCTCTAAAAGAATTTCATGTCAAGTACACGGGAGAGAGTTCCATTAAATTGGAGTACACACTATAAACCCCATGAACTGTAAAAACCTCGTTAATGTGGTTTTTATGGTTTATTTTAAACTTCGAGAATGTTGACAACGAAAGAGAGGTGGAGTCAACGACCACGGCGACAAGATGGCGACTGTGGCGATGAGGGAGAGATGAAGACAGCAGCGGCGACAAAGAGATGACGACGGCGACGATAAAAAGATGGAAGATGACGGCAGCTAGGGTTTCTCTCTCTCCTGGAGTGGCAGTGGGTTTTTCTGGAGAGATGTGTTGTATATAGGGGTGACTCCAGCCGTTGGATTAAAATAGATGGGTGAGATTTAATTGAATATTTTAATGTAATAAAATAATACATATATTTATAATATATAAATTGGGTTCGGGTTGGGCTCGGTTTAAAAAGGTTCTAGCCGGAACCCAACCCGAAAATGGGCTCGGCCTGAGGAAAGGAAAGCTGAGCCCAACCCGAAAAGCTGAAACAATAAACCCGAGCCCGAAAATATCGGGCTAGGTTCGGATGGGTCAGGTTGAGCCCGCCCAACTTGCACCCCTATCTCCAATGGCGGCTAGATTTTGAAGCAATTTTGGAGGGGTCACCTATAGAGACTGATGTCATGTAGACCTTATTAACAGTGATGGCATTACACCCAACACAAAGATCCATAATATTGCAATTGATACTCCCTCATACTTTTTACATGGCAATACATGATTACATTCCCCCGTGTGACAGTCCCTTTGGCAATGTCACAGTCAATAGTGGATGAACTTTCTCTCTCACTTGGGTGGCGACTAGGGTTTGTAACTGAGTTTTGAGTAAATTTATAGTAACCATTAGATTAAAAATAGATGGTTAATATTAATTATTATTATTTTGTAACTAATATTATTATAATAACTAGGGTTCGGGTTACTCACCTCTCAACCCGAGCCCAACCCGAATTGGATATGTTTGAGAAATCTAAATCCAAGCCCAACCCAAACGGTGAAGAAATTACGTCAAGCCTACCTAAATCTTGGTTTGAAGCTGCCCAGGTTGCACCGCTAACTTTAGGCAGAAGACCATCATATACCAAATTGGATTGCAGAGGAACCACGTTGAACAGCTAGGTGCAGCTTGAGTAAAATTCTGTTCAAGTGGGGAAGTTGAGTTTGAACTCGTCTTGTGAACTTGTTTAGTAAATGAGCCAAACCCGAGCACCATGACTTGGCTTGTTAGGCCATAAACATGTTCATGAACAGACTCATTAAAACTTATTAACATGACTCCTTTATTAGGGATGGATCTATAATTTAATTTTTCACCTCGTCAATTATTAACTTGAGATTGAAGTTGGCTGAACAAGGCAAGCATGAGCTCGACAAGCAACGTCAGGGCTGAACTTGGATACTCCTATCTGGGCTTCACTCAAGCTCAAACTCGAATGGCCTAACCAGCTTGGCTTGTTGGCAGCCCTAATAAAAAATGGCCCAACTGTAGAGTACATTGTTAAAGGAATTAATCCCACAAACTTTTACTGCTGTTATATAATGAAGTTTAAATTAGAGAAGAGGACAAAAACTGCAATGGTGAATTAAAAATTAATTAGGAGTTGATCCACCAAAAAAGAGGCTCGCAAGGCACCAAATAGAGATGGTCCATGTTGTGGCGACCTTGTGGACGGGTGTGCCATGGGTGGGTGCAAGAGGCACCTGCAGGCTACCACACTGGGCGAGTTACAGGTGCACAATCCCACATCGCCTGGGTGTGGAAAGGGGAAGTGCTATATATGTAGGATTTATGCACTCCAATTGGTACGAGGCCTTTTGGGGTTAAACCCAAGAGCAAAACCGTGCAGGCTCGGGCCCAAAGCGGACAATATCATACCATGTGGTGGAGTGGGTCGTTACACGTGGTGGAGCATGTTGGTTGAATGCAATTGTTTCTTCTATTAGTCACAAAAAGAGAAGATTTTTTTTCGAAGTATATAAGATATATATCATGAGTAGTTTGACAATCTTACTGACCCTTCAATGAAATATCTGGCTGCAGTCTTCAGAGCGTTCACTCTGTCTAACCATATGGCTGTTACGTTCTATGACAACCATTCAGTTCATACTTTTTCAACTCACTTGCAGTTGGCTTGAAATTTCTTTTCCTATACTAGACATTTTTTGACATGTTTTTCCTCATTGTAGGTTATTGAATTTGTAAAGAGATATGTGGGCACATATACGCCTCTTCTAGCTGGAAATTCGATTTATGTGGATTTTCTATTTTTGAAGGTACGTGGAAAAAGACATATATATTGGTCCAGCCGACCAGCACTGCTAATAACATATATACATCAACACATTATGTTCATATATTCATATGGATGGTAATGGATTTACTTGGTCTTATGTTACCTGTTGTGTAGGCTGTGGGTGTTCCGTAGTACACTTAACCCAGAATTATTTTACATGATTGAGGTGGCTTACGGATATTGTTATTGTTATGTGAAGTTCTCTGATAAACACTAGTACTCCTCTCTGCCATCTGATTTTGAGAGCTTTCTGACTTCTTGGCTCTTGAATGGCTCTCTTTTTTTTTTTTCTTTTTTCTTCTTTTTTTTTTTTATGACAAGGAGCAAGGAGCAAATGATATGTTGACATGAAAAGGAAAGAAACAGGAGGAAAGAGTCGAGAATAAAGAAGAGTTTTAGCAAGAAACATAAAATTTTTGGGTCCGGGGATGAACAATATTTAAGTCAGAGACACAGCCCCATTCAAAACCAGAGCCCTAAAACCTTGCTATATATTTTATTTTAGAGTTAGCAACCAAGGAATTTCCATTGTATGACTAGGAGAAAATGAATACTTCCAAATGAGACACCCTTGCACAAGTACTCAAAATTGTACCAAAGCTGACCACCATTTTTCTTTCTTCTTCCTTTGGGCTATGAATTTATCCATTTGTCTTGGCAATTCATATCAGTGGCCGATTGTCGTACTTAACCAAATATGCTCGGCAGCAACTTGAGGAGCATCTTGAAGAATCAAGAAATGATGCTGCTTTTAGATACATTATTCTGATTTAAGCATTCTAAATAGCATATAATTCCCTCCAAACACATTTTAATAGTTAAAATACTTTATCATGAATCCATGATAAGTTGAATGCGTTGAAAACTTCTTGTTTATTTACGTATTATCTTTTATTCCGACACAAAGTTTTATTTGCTAGACTCAAGCAAGTTTTCCCTTTCGCAGAAATACATGCCGGATTTGGCTGCTCTTTTTTCTCATGTGGTAGTTGATGTTAGCAGTGTTAAGGCTTTATGCCTCCGTTGGTATCCAAGAGGTATCAAATTTACTTCTTTTATTCAATTCAAGTTATTCAGCATTTTATTGTTATCTTACCCATTGCTCTCTCTCTCTCTCCCTCTCTGTGCTTCTAAAACCACTTTTCGTATAATTTTGTTTCAATTTAAATACGTTCTTTATGTTCACCATCATCCTAATCCACAGATAACAAAAAGGCTCCGTCAAAGGAAAACAAGCACCGAGCCATGGACGACATCAAAGAAAGCATAGCAGAACTAAAATACTACAAGCAGAATATATTCAAACCTAGGAGTAAGAAGTGACTGCTAAAGAAGAGATTGCTGATCTTGGGTTCAGCGGACCTTTCACTTTGAGCAAGTTCATTCTACCAGCATGCCGACGATTCTGCTCTCACTTATCAGTGTAAAATGGTGTATTGAATCAGATAAATCATTATTATGGAATTTGATGCATTTTGCTGAAACCATAGAATCACAGTTATCATTATTCCATGAACTTGTATAACAAAACAAAAGCTTTGTTATTTGACTGATGCACTAAATTTTTGCTCTAGAACTTAATACTGATGGCTACTCTCTCTCTCTCTCTAATATTGTTGTGTGGGAATTGTATCCAAGTGATAAACCTGAGCAAATACTCCAATATTTGTTTGTGATGATATTCTGATGCTAATGTTGCTTCTTGGAGTGAAAATTCTAAGTTTCTGATGCTTTGCTAAGCTCCAACGTAAAATATTTTTTTCGGAAATTTTTTTCCTTTTTCAGGTAAAATATATAGTTTTTTTATTTGTACTTTTTGGGTGTTTGGCAAAAGTTTAGGTTGAGATTAAGGCCGAGTCAATCGGACGGGGTGTGTAAAATAATTTGTTGAAAATTAATTACAGTTATTTTTGTTAGCCTTAAATACAAATATTTTCATAAACTTACCTATTGGTAATTTGGTAGGTCTAATTGAGACAAAGAAGCATTTCAATTTCATCACAAATTTCTTTAAGCAAATGTAATTTTGCTTCACCAAAAGAAATTCAAAAATAAAACAGAAAAAAAAAGGAGATAGAAAAAAGTACATCATAAAGACCGTCGGAGGAAAATAATTCCAACTACTTTTCTATCTTTTAATCATGGGATCAACAATGCACATTTCGTTTTGTTTTTGTTTTTTCTTTTTTTTTTGTAAATAACTCACAATTCACGTGAGAGTCTTGAATATTTTACCTCTTACGAAGAACACAATTTTATTAAAACAACGTAACTTCAGAGTAAAAAAAAATCAATATAGTTAAAGTGAAGAGAAAGTTGCTCGCTGCTCCAGCATTTAAGTTAATTATTTTAATTTTTCATTAGTTTAAATAATTATGAATTCCTTTCGTTACTCTAATAATGTCAAATTCTATTATTATTATTATTGTTATTATTTTTATTTTTATTAAGAGGAGATTATAACACAATGACCACGAGTGAGTCTGTGTGGCCCATATGTATGTGAGTGACACATATCTATATATACATATAAATTCTTGAAACTGAAAAATCAGTGGCATGTATTCTGCGAGACTCTGTGGATGACAAAGCTATCTCTAGTCTCTCTTCTCTGCTGAAGTTCTCTTTGTGAAAAGAAAAAAAAAGTTCTCTTTGTTAAACTTTAACCCCCCTCTCTCTCTCACACACAAACACAAGCCTAAGAAGAAATGTTTGATTGATTGTAGAGAGAGAAACAAAACTAGGAAAAGCATCCCCAGATTAGATTCAATCTCTCTCTCTCCGAATGGCAACAACAGGAGGGTCGATTGCGGTCTCGAGCTTTCGGTCGTCTTCCTATTTCAGTCATAAAGTCAACGTCGCCTCCACAGTACACCCAATGGTATTCACAAGAAAACCCCTATGTATGTATGTGTATGTGTGTGTGCAAAACATATGAGCTTTAACTTGAATAATGCTTAATTTCAATCCTTTAGTTCTAATTTGTGAGTTCTATTTCTAATTCTGGTCTTACTTTAGGAGAAATGTGTGAGCCTATTTGTTTAGTATCTAAAAGAAATAAAGAGGAAATTGATATTGACACAATACAGTTGTTTGGTTCTTGAGAAAATCTGCGTAAAAGGTACAAAAAAAATGTGAATTTTACATTTGTAGATAATTTTCCATCATTTGGGTGGCAGTAAAATAAAACCCAATTCCAGCTCTCAGTAAACTATACTCCTATTTGATTATATTATGTATTAGCCAATAGTTCACAGATATGGTTCTGTTTGGTTGTATAGAAAATCTGCATATAGCAAATGATATTTAACTTCATTTTCTAGGAAAATTCCATCATTTAAGAGCCAATGTAACTGAGCTTACTGTAACTATGTGGTTTAGTTGATCTGAGATTCAACCAAACTCCCATTTTCTTTTGTTAATTTCGTTGTTGAAATTTTGAAGTGTTTGACATGTATCCTATTATGGTGTTTGCGTCACAGATGGTCTGTAAATTAGTGAATTCACGCCGAAAATTTGTCTGTTTCGCTGTGCAAGAATCGTCAACATCTACAGGTAAATTTTTGGGATTCTATGCATATGGCTTGATTTAATAATTTCCAGACTATCTCCAATGATACAGAAATGTTTATGAAGTCGATTGTGAGTAGTTGTCTTTAAAAGTTATAATTTTTAAAAATTAGTTGCTGCTGAAACAAAGGAGGGAAAGGAGGCGAAGGCCACCAAGGAAGCCGAAGCCAAAGCCAAGGAAGCCGCCCCGGCAAAGCCAAAGCCTGCTGCAAAAGCTCCAGCCAAGCCGCTACCTGAGATGATGGAGGAGGATGTGATTCCTTCATTGAAAGCGATTCTCGAAACTCAAGATGATCTCTCTGAGATTGAGCTATCTTTCGTAGACAACAGGGTTAGTACTAATCCATTTGTTCTTTGTCCATTACTACCAAAATTACTGTCATTAGACTCCTAGCTCAGAAAAAAATATATATATGAACTACTAAGGGCATGTTTGAATGGTATTGAAATTGAATGGAAACATTCACGATTCATGTAGCATTGGAAAGTAAAAAACCATCATCTTCTATGGTGCAATTCATAAAAATAGGAAAGCATACCATCTCTCTTCCCAAGGGCCTGTCTGGCAACTGTTTTTATTGCGTGTTTTGTGTTGCTGGTGGTGTATTGTTGCCAAGCAAAACACCCGAATATGTTTGGTAACTGGTTGTTGCCATTTGAATAGTACCGCATTTGTTGTTGAAAAGAGACCCAAATTTTCTAATGTTCTTGCATTGTAGCAAAAACACGGTAGCAGTGAACAGTACCAAAAAACTATAGCGTGCCTATTTTGACAAGTCATTTTGTTAATCAATCATGCAACACTTTTTTACTAAACATGTCTTCATGTTTTTGGTTCTGAACAAATTTTCGGTTACCAAAAATGCTTCCAATCTCAAATGAGCACACTTCACAACAAAATAAAAAACGTATTTGCTTGGTTTGTAACTATGGAAACAGTTTTCAGTTCTTGAAAAACTGAAAACTGTACAAAAACTTTGCTTGGTTTCAGTTTCTAAAAACTGTTTTGTGAAAACTCAGTTATAAAAAGGCCTGTTTTTAGAGAACAATCTTTTATAGTTCTCTACAAACTGTTCTATATTTTCTAAGTTTTTGAGAACTGTTTTTAGAGTTACAAACCAAACATGTTTAAATGAAAATAGAAACGCAAAACAAAAACGGTTGTCAAATGAGCCCCAAGTGATTGTTTTTAGGCTTTCTTAAAATGACCAAATTCACATTGTTTAGCATCATTCAAAATATGCTATCATTTCTACCTTGAAATGTTATGTAAAAGTGAATGAAACCCTTCAAATTAAGGGGACATGACCTCCAAACAGACCCAAATGACCAAATTTAAAAGGATTCAAACTTTCTCTTATTTTGTTGGATTTTGATTACATTCTAACAGCTAGAAGGTTCCTTTCAAAAGAAGGGCAATCCCTATTCATTTTGGGCCTTCTTCCCCAATGGAGTTCTTACAGGTAAATCTTCTATAGTCACAGTTGAAACTGTGCCTCCCATTGACACCCCCTTTGCATCTGAACTGATGCTCCCCACCATCTTCCTTTGCTTGGACAGGTCCAAAAGGGTTTTCCTTGTCTTCCTACGGTTCAGGAGTGAGCACTGTGGAGCCCTTCCTCATTGATGAGAAGAGAATTACAGCAAAACATGTTGTGTTTTGGGTTGAGAAGCGTTTGGCAGCGCAAGGAATAATTCCGGTTTGGAAAGAATGATCACTTACAGAGTTTCCGTTTCGATTCAAATACAATGTATGATCATCACCCATTGTATCAATTTTTTTTGGTTTTGTTGATGATTATATAGCATCCTATGTATTAAAAAGACACACTGCAATTGTTAATATCTAATCACATTTGTTATATAGTCAAAAAATTCACAATTGCTGATCTAATATGATAATTTTGAATATCTGAAGCTCACAAAATATTGCCCATGTTCTGCTCCATCTCTTAGCATTGCATATCTGCTGACTAGTTTAAGTCTTAACATAAACCTAGTTTAAGGAACAGGTCATGCACACTAATGCTCAAACAGAATGGACATGATTTTTCAGTTGCTTGAAATGGAGCGGGTTTGTAACAGAAATTTTATTCGAGATGAGATTTATTTTAAATTGGTCAAGTCTTACCTTTAAAATATGAATTTGGACTTGGATTCACATGAATCCGCTCCATTTCATCTTATACTCACTGGTTATTTGATGAAATTGAAAATTTGGTCGTGCTGAAGTTTTCGAGTAGTAATTAAAAATTAATATTTTTTTTTTTTGAATTTTCAGTGTTTAGCCTTTAGTACCTGTCACTTCAAATTTTACACTATTTTTAAGTAACACTATTTTCAGTGATATTCAAATTGCACTAAGCACTTAATTAAATAAATGTTGAATCCATTCAAAATTAAGTGTTAAATTTAATCATCAAACACCTTAGGGAGCAAGTGCAACATGGAAAACGGCAAAATCTAAGTCACACGGCAAAATCTAAGTCACACGGGATTAAGCAAAAACGCACGTGGAGCATAAAAACAACACTGGTTTAAAAATATTGTGTAACCTAGCTCACTAACACTAGCCCATCCAAACTTTTTTTTTTTTTCTTAGTTACTTGCACTCCCATACCTCGACTGAGTTTTGAACTTTGATCTCTCTTTGAAAAGTAAAGACTTAATACCGCTGGACCACTAGCCCGAGCTTATCAACTACATCAAAACAAATAAATGTCTCCAGGGTACCCTTTTTATCTGGGCATGAAGCCTACCGGTAGAAGATTCGGGTTTATGGCTTGAAGGCATACTTGTACATTTTTTGCTTTCCTGAATGACAACACTTGAATTTCTCATATTTGGGAAATCATACTGAAATAGTTTCCACAACAATTTCTTCCAAATTATCCCCTTTCATGCTCTTAGCTATATTTATTATTTCAGAACAGCAGTAGAAGATGCCCAGGAAGCAATCAGAATTACAGGAGTTTTACTGTTCCAAAAAATTTCTGTTAATAAATAGAAACAAATGCAAATTCCATCATCAATTCCTTGGTAAACCAAGACTCTTGTGATCGAACGCCAAACGAAGCAGTAATGCAGTTGATCTCCTAAAACAAAGATGGCACTTGGATTCATCCATTCGATCACAATCCATGCTAAACATCATGAATACACAAGGATGGGGATGGTATAAGCACAATTCATTGTCAAGTAAATAAGGAAAGGCCTACAACATAATTAACACAATAAGTAACACACATAATTGTTAATGAACATACAACAGGTTCACTGATAATACAATTCAAAGTATTCTGAAAAGCCAAAGCCATATAAAAGCTTCAAGTTCCGTGATTCGTGATTATTAGATGTCAGGAGTAGCATTCGCATTTCGCATTGCACGCCGAAGCTCGATCAAGAAATCCATCTGTGACCCAGAAGAAGGTCCAACACTTGCTGTTGGACCTATGAACTGAAGACAACCAGTTCAAAAACATATTGTATTAGAACCAAGAGGCTCTAGCCTAGATGGTATACGCTCTACCCCCCATAGGGGAGGTTGAGTGTTCGAGCCCCAGTGGGGGCAAAATTTAGTGTGTTTGTGTGTGTGTGTGTCTGCTTTATTATTCACACACACACATATATTATTCACACACATATATATTGTATGAGAGAGAAAAGTTCAATTTTCACCTGATGAGGAAGTCTGAAGTGCCCCCATGCAGATGCACCAGTCCCCGAGTACATAACAGGCTTTTCTGAAAAACAGGATGAAAATTAAATGAAGTCCCAGTCAGGTCAGTAATGGGATTGTATATTGGCCTCTTCCTTGTGCATACACTGCATTTCTAAGACAAGCTTTAGACATGAGGTGTGACGGTCATTTTTCTTTTTCCTCAGGATTCAGTAGACAGAAAGTTTTATGCTATGAAATATAATATTTGTTAGGTTCACTTCACTTATTCCAACTGAAAATGTTATTGCATGAACAAGTATCCATTCGAGCATTACTTTCTAGTTCCATCTCACGGGAGGGTGGTTATTTTCTAGACATGACAACTAGGAAACATGCAAAGATGACCTTCATGTCATGTCCAGTACAGGGTTCCAAAGATCTTACCAACACTTGAAAATCTCTTAATTAAAAAAGGATGCAAGACCTCCTAACTGGGACAAATTGTTTTAGGTCTATCCTCGTCATACATTGTTTATAATAAAAAAAATATATCTAATTTATAGGGAAAGCTAAAAATATTAGGTGATGCTCAAAAAAGTTTGAAGGTAGTCTGTTTATGTGAATTTTAGATTTGTTTCTTCAGAACTCAGAACTCATAAGAAAGGATATATTATTCATATAAAGTTTGGACCCCGATCACAATTAGTCGGTGCCCTTTTTTCGGTAAGTAAAAGAAAAATGTTCTTGATGAATAATCACCTCTTTGAGGAATTACCAATTTGTTGCATTTTGTATAGTTGAATTGCAGATAAGTGGACCGTGTAGAAGAAATGCTAATTATACAACTTTCATGGGACTATGTTTATAAGGGGGAAAAAACCCATAGATAAACCACTTGAAGCCGGTCTTAAGATTAAGATGTCACATGCAAAGCACAAAAGCAGTCAAAGTTGTCATCATCATCATCATCCTAAAATCAGTCAAAATAAACAAGCATTTAAAAGTTTTAGATGGTCACTCTACTCACCAGCTAAATCTGTTGATGGATTATTGTATGAATTCATTGCAGCCGACCAACCTGCAATGGAAGATTCAATAAGAATGGTGATTTACAGATTTGTTTTTAACTTAAAACTAATTTTCTTTATATAGCTTGAAGCAAGGTAAATCACTCACCATAAAGTTGAACCTCATTTTAAAACAAATAAAATTGATGTGAATATCCATATCAGTAATCATGCATAACAGCATGAGACTTAATACAGGTTCATGATACAGAGGAATATATAATGTGACAATATAAAGTGAAACTCAACCAAATCATATTCCAACAGGGACAATACTTAGGACCTTAGGTCCTCACTAGTGAGGATCTATAACATACTGACCACTGACGTGGACCAATAATAAATGGAAAAATCCTATTTTAATTACCAAATCATAGATGGTAATCTACCCACCATCTTTGATTTGGTAAGTGATTATCTACCCACCATCTTTGATTTGGTAATTAAAAATGACATGTCCATTTATTATTAGTCCACATCGATAGTTAGTATGAGTATTGTTCTTCTAACAATGGGTTTTCCGTACATGAATCTTGCTTCTTCATTACAACAACTGGCTATAATTTGGGGAAAATGCATAATAGATTGATAGCCAATATCAAATTTATTTCCTAATTAGACCTGGCAGAATTGGACTGGAACAGAACTTCATTCAGGTGAATAATAAGCAGAACCAGAGTACTAGACGGTGGAAGATTCAAATAAGTGAAGACAGCAAACTCTAATCGAACATTATCAAGCACAAAAGACATTAGCAAGCTCTAATCATATGAACTAGAGTACTAGACCGTGGAAGATTCAAATAAGTGAAGAGAGCAAACTGTAATCAAACATTATCAAGCAGAAAAGACATTAGCAAGCTCTAGTCATATGCAGTAAACGATATTGGCTAAACTCTAATTATTAAAACCTAAAAAAAAGCAGGGAAATTAAATAATATTAATAATAATATAAAAATCCTCGAGAATTTAAATCTATAACCACAAACCATCACTTGTTGGAATTTTTAGCAAGAATTGGAAAACCTTTTCCAATCAAAAACTCTTGCTCAAAACATCGTGCTTGTACATGTAACCATGTAGGCCCCCTATTTCAGCATGTCATTTCATGTGGAGCACATCAGCGCAGACATATTTTGCTTTTATATTAACCCCGAAATATTATTTAAGTGAAGAAAAAATACAGGAGAAAAAGTCTAAGCGATCCTCATCAACATGTGTAAAAGGACACCAGTTTTGGTACTAAAACTTATGTTCAAGTTCATTTTGAGTTAATATCACCTCATCAAATACTTTGTATCCAGGAATAGTCATATCAACTGAAAAGAAAATGACACTCCACATAAATTAACGACTATGCATAAAACTATCAATCAAAGATAATGAAGGACACACATACGGTCATTCATAAGCTGAAAAGCTTCGCTATTACAACATCCCTGTAAGGGTATTAACCCTGTACGAGGATTTTCATTCACAAGAATGCTGCTTCCTGCATCCCCTTGATCCACAATAGGAGCGTTTTTTGAGGAAGCACCTTGATTCTTCTCGTCATTGGCATAAATGTTGTTTGCTCGTTCAAATCGATCTGCAAAATTAAGTAGATCAGAAACAGCATTCAAAGAACTGTCTTAGCAATTGTGTATGCAATGCTTCAAAACAGAATGCAACACTG
Source organism: Cornus kousa (assembly GCA_025631255.1). Lineage (NCBI taxonomy): Eukaryota > Viridiplantae > Streptophyta > Magnoliopsida > Cornales > Cornaceae > Cornus > Cornus kousa. The sequence goes on along the minus strand of JAOTQH010023844.1, from coordinate 3,635 downwards.
AATTCCTTGTTTCTTCTACTATCAGTTCAGTAGTTATTACACACACAAGGAGACAAGTAACAATACGATGCAGGAGCAGGTAGGGTGATTCGAAACCAGAATTAAAGTAGAATAAGAATGAGATTGAGAGAGAAATTGAATAAGAGTAGAGGGAAAGAAATCAGGGGAGAAGAAGAAATCAGGGGAGAAGAAGAAATCAGAGGGAGGAGAAATCATGATAATCTCAAATTTCTATATCAATAATAATCATCAAAACTAACTTTCCCAATGTCTGAACCAACATATAAATAGACATCAAAGAAAACCCTAATCAACCTATTATCATAAATAAAATCCTAAATTGCTGAAATATCCCATAATAATAATAAATAAACAAAAATCCCTAATTCTATCTTTCTTTCCCACGTCTCCAATAATAGGCATGGGCCGTATGGACTTCAAGCTCTCGAGCCAGGCCCGGTTCTTCATCACTTGGTGTTCTTAAAAGTATCACCAATAAAGGGGGTTACGAGATTTGGTAGGAAGAAAGGGAAGTTAGCTCCTCGATTAATCGGACCTTTTGAGATCATAGAGAGGATTGGGGAGGTGGCGTATAGATTGGCTCTACCACCTAGACTATGAGTTGTTCACAATGTTTTCCATGTCTCTATGTTGAGGAGGTGCTTGAGGGATGAGACTCAGGTCATTGATTGCACAGAGGTCCAAATTCGCCCTAATACGACCTATGTTGAGATGCCTGTTTGCATTGTTGACAGTATGGTAAAACAGTTGAGGAGGGCAGAGATACCTCTAGTGAAGGTGCAGTGGAATCATCAGGGCGAGAGAGAGGCTACTTGGGAGCTAGAGTCAGAAATGAAGGGAAAGTACCCACATTTATTCGAATAAGGTACGCAAATTTCGAGGATGAAATTTCTTTCTAGGAGGGTATAATGTAAGACCCGTATAAAAAAAATATATCTATATACATATATATATTTATTTATTTATTTATTTTTATTGTTATCTCTGATTTAATTTAAACGGGATATTAAGATAGAGTTAGTTAAGTAATTTAAATTTTTTTTTTTTTTAAATCTCTAAATTATCTCACCAAACTCCATATATCTCTATAACTCTTCACCACGTTATTTTCATAAAAACATATTAGCACGATAATGGGAGAGGAAGAAGATCCAGAGAGAGTGATCTGACGTTGTGCCTTTCTACAGTAGCGGAGGAAAGGAACGTTAATTGGGCATTCGTATAGGAAGGAAGAATTAACTACCCCAGGCAAGTTAATCTTGCTTTGTACTCTTATATTATATTTGTGACTTGGTAGGCAAATAATTATTTAAGATTAGATATAATAGGAATTTATATTAATGAAATCAGTTGAGACTTGTCGAGGTTAAATTCTTGATTTATGAAAGCTGTTGTAGCATGTTTGTGAACTATGGTATTTTGTTTCAATAACAATTATGAACAAAATGGTATACTGTATATGTAAAAAAAAATTAATAATTTTTAATGAGCATGCCTTAAATTCCAATGGTGGTTTGGCATCTTGCAAATATGAATTTTAGTTAGCCGTACTGTTGTAGGCATGTAGCAATGAGTTGGATGACTAAATGTATCTATCAGTGTTTTGGTATATGTATAATTAATAGACATTGATTCCTTAGCCTCATGTAAGAATAATATAATTAATATTATTCAATGTAAATATATATATATATATTTATGTGTATGTATGAATCTATGATTACACATGCTGGGCATATCAACTATGTGTGAGAATTACAATAATAAGCATGATATCAGTTTGGGTAGTTATGTGTAAGTATGAATCTATTTTGGGTAGAAAACTCATTTTTTTTGGGTTTTATGATTCAACTACTCTCGGCAACAGAGAGTGAGGAATAGTGTGTTGTTGTGTTGCACTGATATAATATATTTAACTATTATGATTATTTTTATAGTTTTACATTAGAAAATTATGGGAAAATATGTTAAATATTTCAAAAATTGTGTTAAATTCCAGAATATTATATTTTTGTATAATGAATCTAGTTTTGCTAAAATCCATATTTTAAATGTTATTTGGGTAAGTTTACCAAATTAAACCTTAAAAAAAAAAATTATTTCTCAACATTAAAAGGGAGAGTTTGAAAAAACTATTAAGAGATAAATTTTGAAATTGTTGCAGGGTCATGTATCTAAGGTTAGGCTATTTCTAGAAATTTTATACTCCCACTAGTTGGGTCTTTAGGGTTTTGTTTTAAATAAAAAATGTGTTTGGGTGTATTACTTATTAATTAATAATGTCTTTCATAATTTACCATAATTAATAATGATGAGTTTGGATTAGTCAGAGGGCAGTCAGGGACTGACCCTACGATGACTTTGGGGTATGGTTAGGGACCTACCTATTTAGGAGTGCACTATCCTTTTATTATGGCCATGGGTCTAATAAGTCTTTATTGTTTGGATGTGATTAGAGATCATCTGGGGAGTAGACGTACAATCCAGCCACACGTGTGTTTTTGGTAGTCACGGACTATACGATTCACACCACTTTATTGGACGGGAGCCCGGAGCTTATGTGAGATATGCAGATTTTTTAAAATTAAATGATGATTATTTATTGAGTTTATAATTAACTAGGTTATACACATTTGAAAAAAATAAACTTAATTGAGTTGCTTATATATACGGGAATACAAAGTAAGGTTAGCTTGCTGAATGATGATTGTGTTTAGCATTTCTTGCTGAGTTTGTGAGCTCACCCCATTATCACATTTCAGGTGATGGATTTTGGCTAGCTTTTCGTATTTTTTTGTTTAGTTCAATTTCATATTGTAATAAGAATGATGATATATTTTGAGATTTAATTCGTTTTGTCCAGTTATCATGGATTATTTTTGACAAGGTCTATTATTATTATGGTTGTACCGATTTAATAAATTAGCGGGTGATTTACATCTTCTTCTTTATCTAATTATTGTTTTTTTTTTTTTTTTGTAAAGTTAAGGTTGTGTAAAGAAAGTCGTGCCAATTTTAATACGAGACAAGAGTTCATGTATTTAAGATTTTGGAGTGTGACATAGATTATCAGATTAAACTATGGTAAAAAATCAGTCTAACCTTACATGGGATTTCAACAAAGTAACAAGGAGGTATAATTCCTTAGTTGAAATTACGCCCCAAATGGATGAAGTAACATTTTAACTATTAATTAATATATGGTGTGATAAAACTATTCCCAAGTATATGACTGAAATACCCTTGCAAGATATTTAAATTTATTATGTATGTATGTGCTTTGTATGGGGTCCACATCTAATTAAATTGATGATGTGATCAATGAGATCACAATGAAGCTTATAAGACAAGATGCAACTGGGCGTACATGGGAAGCTACCAAAATGCGTACAAAGGAAGTTTTGTTTTGAAGCCTATAAATAGGCCTTGTACATGCACTAAATAAATAAAGTCCTTTTGTCTCTCAATTCACTCTCTCTCTCTGTCTTCTCGCTTTTCTTTCCTCTCTCTCTCTCTTCATCTAAGACAATATACATATATATTCTCTCTTCATATATATATATATATATATACACACACTCTCATAAATATTTTTCATATCACGTTAACAGTAC
>JAOTQH010023527.1:0-18197 GCA_025631255.1 Cornus kousa | reverse complement strand
TTCAAATTGAGTGGGAGATTCATTTTCAGAATTTCGAACTACAAGAAGCTTTGAACCTGATGGTGATGGAATCATAATAGAGATGTCGGTCATCTCAACAGGAAATGGGGCCCATTGAAAGCTAACGGAACCGTTACTTTCTTTTGAAATATGACTGGATAAAATATGTTTCCTCCTCTTATTGGCCAGAAGATTTGGTTGGCTAATTGAAAACATAGCCTGGGAACCCTTTCCTGCAGCAAAATTATTATACAAAAACAAAGTCATAAGTTACGACCTTATGAGTGTTGGCTCTTGAAAAGGACAAAGGATAAAAAGAAAAATATGAAGAAAAAAAAAAAGCTCTGCACACTAGAGCACAAAATAAAAATGGAATAATATATGAGTCACATTCATACCGTCGTTAGATTGCAAAGTCCAAGCCTTATCAATGGTGGAGATATTTACAAATTCTTGAAGCAATTTAGACTGAGAAGAATATTCTTCTTCATTAGCTGTATCTAAACCCACTGGCATTTCATTCAGAAGGCAGGCTCTAGAAGAATCCATCGTTAAGCAGACTGAAAATCTTCTACTACAAGTTGAATAAAAGAGAATGCCAATGGACAAAAATCGACAAGTGCAAAGTATATGTCAGTGAGCAAAACTGACCAACTGCAAACTACGTAAGAAACTGAAAAGGTAGAAACATGTTTCACAGAGGAGGAATGATAAGGTCTATATATCAATGGTGCAATACAAAAAGACCAAGAAGCCAACCACCTATAAAGTCAATTGTAATCATGGAACATAACAATACAAAACCCCCTATCCCTCACTTCGGCGCAAAAAATATAAATAAATAAATAAAAACAAGTTCTATTGTCACAGACTCACATATGTATACATTGGACTCTTAACACATTAACAACTTAATTGTTTGGGCCTCATTAGCAGCTCAAGTGATATGGCAAAAAATTTAAAAGAATAGAATAAAAATGAGATATAATCACCAAAAAAGATGTATAATTTCGTATAAAGGGAATTTCTGAAGGCAGACTATTTTGTTAACCGAGTTCTAATAATCCAATGGAAATTCCAGGGGTATAAACACCAATTACAACACAATTTCTAATTATGCCATAATTTTATTCCACTTCAGAAACTCAGGCTTACGGCTTACCTAGAACAAAGTGTGAATTTTGATGATTCTGATTGATTCCACTAATAGGGCAAGAAAATATATATCTATTTATCTATATATATATATATATATATATATACATTGCCTTTCATTTTCAATATTTCTTAGTGTCGCTAAAAAGTACAATTCTATTGGCTTTTTTAATTTTACCTTTTAAATACATAACTAATTGTTTGCTTTTCAACTCAACAGAATTCCAAATTTGCAGCTCAATGAGACATTACCGATTAAATGAATAAAAGCATGTTAGTTCAAGTAATATAAGATCACTCATTTTTTGTGCTTTTAGTGTATTAATTCAGTGTTCTTCACCCCAAACAAGTCCGACAACAAATTCTGCTAATCCACTAAAAGAATCACCTTCTGATTACACACATCAGTTAATAAGAATGGTTTAAATTTATTCAATCTCTTATAGGGGGGTAATTATTAAATCAAAAAACTTGTATACACAGACATATATATATTTGTATGCAAATATAAACATATACAGAGAGGGACTGACGTAAAATTGAATACAATGGTCGCTCTAGATTTCAATACATCATGTGTACATAAAAAATCAACATAGCACTGTGTGAAGTCAGTAGGAAATATAATCAAAGCAGGATAAGATAATTTAGCAGAAAATAAACTAGCAATCAACTCAGTTAGCATCAGTAAAATGGCAGTCAACGCAATGTAGATATATGATTTTAAAGAGAGAGAGAGAGAGAGAGATTACATAGAGAGAGAAAGAGGTCTTGCAATAGAGGCAGAGAAAGGAATCTAGGGCGAAATGGGTGAGATACTCCTGATTATATTCTTCTCTGGATTCACAATAACATGCAAATTACCGGTGAATAAATACTAGTATTTGATTCTTCTTCTTTCAAAGTACGTTACCAGTAAGTAATGTTTTTTAGTGCTACCAGTTGCCTAGTCATTTCTCATGTTCTTTTTGATGTTCTCTGAATCCTCAACCTGAGACTTGAAGGACTAATCTATATATAAATACATGCATCCAGAGTCCAGACCATATGTGTGTATATATATGTATATATATATACTGCTATGTATACAGATATTCAAAACTGCAGTGCTTTGGACAACCTCTTGCCAGAGTCGGTCTTTATGCATAATTGGTAGGTAACCTATTGGACTTTTCCAAACACATCCAAAACTGGTGACCTCTTGTCGTCTCAAATTACATCCAAATTGCATAGCTACGAAATTCACATGGTTTTCAATTCCCAAATTCATGGATATCTTTTCGCAATGTAGGTTTTTTTTTTTCATAGAAGCAAGTTCAATATCCACTACCTATGATGGATGACCACATCAGTGATTGTTTAAGAAGAAGACACAGAAGCACAAAAGTCATCAATTTGTTAAATAACTGTAGTGGAGCGTAAGTAACACAAGATATGGGGTTCTTATTGAGGGACTACAAATTTGGAAATTCTACTAATTTTCTTGATACATTTCCCTGTTCTGAGAAAAATCAAGGAAAGAATAAACATATATACATTGATGAAAATTGCGTTTGATGAACATTGCTGAAAACTGAATTAAATTGAACTTTTTTCACAAACCAAACTTTTCCAAGAAACACTATCTACTACGATTTTTCAGATCGCCAAATCTGGGATCAATAAAAGGAATGGCCAGAATCTTGCTGTGTTCAAAAGTTCATATAACCAGTTTTAGAATTTATGGATATGCCGAATTGACCACAGCAGTTAATCCTACAGATGATAATATTACATTATGTAGAGCAACACTGAAACTGTCATATCCGAAATCCTTCCACAGCATGCTTCAGCAAGAAAACAATTATAATTTAAAATGATTATGCCTGTAATTCTAGAGCTTAACATGATACATAATGGCATGAAGAATCACCTCTGTCGAGATCAAGGTGAATAAATTGATCATGCCGGTAATTCCCTATTAAATTACATTAACTAAATGGAGTTTATACTTGAGCAGCGCATCCCCATCACAAGGGTAACATTGTAACACAGATCGGAAGTGGATGCTTATTTACAATACTTCCTGAACCAGACTCCAATATTGAGAAAGCTTTCGAAGTCGGATTGTGGTCTGCGAAACAGAAACATGCAACATATTTCAATATAAAATTGTAGTCAGCCTGAATTTTGATTAAATTGATTATAACGTGTAAAAGCACAAAGGGGGAAATTTTACTTCTCAATTCCATGTTGATCATTGGGAAACACAATCACTTTAACCTCAACTCCTTTCTCCTTCAATGCACGTGCATACTGTACAAATCAAACATCAAGGGATTCACGTTATCAATTATGCCCATTTAGCAACCAACAAAGCATCAATAATATGCTCTTTGGACTGTCAATAGCTCACCTACCTCCCCTCAAAAGAAGTTAATGTCAACTTCAATTTTGTTTATAAAGTTCAATAAATCTAAAAAAATTGAGAATATTCAACGATGCCTTCGGTACACTGGGGAAAATATGGGGCTAGAAAAGCTCCAACTGTTTTTATATTTCTTTTTTCCCAAATCACTGTTTTTATATTTCTGTGTCCAACATTTCTAACATAGCAGAAAATATAGGACGAATGGCCGGATAAGGCAATCATTTTCTTCACTTTAACCATGTGATATACTATGAGTTTTCAGTAAAGTATAGATGCAAGAGACAGGTGTTAGTGATAAATATTATACATGTACATATATATCCCCTAGTAAAAATTAGCCCGTTGGACACTTGTGGACACGAATCGCTTTCAATCATTTATATATCTGAAAGAAGTTCAGCAGCAAGAGGGTATTCAAGAGACCGTGCAATTGTTCAGAACAATTGCTTTTGCCATTGTTCTACTATGATGCTATGCACGCAAAGACACACCAGGTATAGAGAAATATAATTGCTTAATACAGTATATTCACAGGCTTGCACATATATGGCCACATCCCCATGTGGAGAATTTTCATGCCTGACACCCAATCAGTATCTCTATAGAGAAGAAAACAAAGATTCAGACTTAGAGTACAAAAGATCTTACCTGCAAACCATTAGAAACTGGAACACGAAGATCACGAGCACCTAAAAGAAAAATTGTTGGTGTCTTGACCTGTAAATATAATCAATAAAGGCCTTTAGTACTACAAAGAACAGGCTTCTACTAAATAACGTAATTGTCCATAAGATTATGGTTTATCCTTGAAAGTAGGAAATACTAGCAAATACTAACTTATCCGTTTAAGGGTTGTAAAGGTTAGATTGCACGCATGCTCAACTTTGTACATACCTACTAGCTTGCCAAATAAAAACTTTTTAGAATATATTTTCTACAACTGCTGTAGTTATATTGGACAACCAATATACTAGTATTTTCTATACCAAGGATCTTCAGGCTTTCATCTTTTCAATTCATGCATGGATTTGGATCACTAATCAGGATCAGGATGTTGGTTCCCATTGTTTGCAGCACCATAAAAAAAATGCTAAATTGCAAGGTGTGACTGGACATCCCCTTCTTTGAAAAAAGAAAAAGAATGATAAAAAGGAAAGGCTTGTAGGCCCATGTAGTACCCTGCAAATGTATGTAACTGATGCTGTTAAGTAGTATCTAACTACAAATATTTATACATTTTTTTGATAACTACAAATATTTATACATAATCTTAATTCCCCCCAAAATCCATAATGTATTTACCGAAAGCCCTTGAATATTATTACGCGCTACATAACATAACAATTAATGTCTATGGAAGGCATACCATTCATCATCATCATCATCATTGCATTTATACCCCTACTATGAACAGGTCGACCACATGGATTCTATTTTTCCCTTCTTTTCTATTAGAAGTCATTTCTCCTATTATATTTACTTTTTTAAAATCAATTATTACTATTTCATTCCAGGTTAGATTTGGTTGATTCCTTTATCTTTCCCCTTCTATACAAACCAATTTCCTCTTCTCACTGGTGTATCTACCGATCTACGCTGACCTTATCTCTTCTAGTTACTCATTACATCCCTCTCATTATTCACATTTCAGCCACGTGAATGTGTTGCACTTGTTTTGTTTTGTTTTTTTTTGTTTTTTTTTTTTTTTTTTTAACGCATATGAGATAGCCAGTCTAACAACTATCCTATATACTTTCCTTTTAACTTGTTTGATATTCGTTTATCGCATTAAAGTATTAAACACTATTTTGCTTTCATTTTATTCAACCTATTCCAATTCTACTACTTATATCTTTTTTTTTTTTTTTGATAAATAAATTGTATTAAAGCGCTCAAAAGGGGAACGCATCCCAAACTATACAAGGACAAAAGAAGCCTATTAGCTCAGAGAGCCCATAAAATCAACAATATCGTCAAGGGAAGAGTAATCTCTTCCCTGAATATAATAATTATAGCCTTTCATGTGTCAGTTGTAGGAGAATGGATCTCATTGTTTTTGTGCACACCTCGTGTTCAATTAAATTCCTTAGTGGCTGTTTGTGTTGTAATAGAAGGTAAGAGACGGAGAGGGTGACCAGAAAATAACATGGGACGAGGTTATTTAAAATGACTTTAAAAGTTAAATATAGTAGGTGAAATGCCATGTAATAGAAAAGATTTGAGTGAAAGAATTCATGTGGCCGACCCCATTCAAATGGGATTAAGGCAAGGATGATGATGATGAGTGGCAGTTTGTGTTGTGTTTTGAACTAATATTTCTTGAAACTACGGGGATTTCCGAAGATGATGTTTTTATGGAACTTCTTGAAATTAAGGAAGAGTTTCATAGGTTGAAAGAATCCCTCTAAATTTGATAAATTAGTGAATGGTTTCAAGGATGGCTTTGGTTCTTTTGGAGACAAGTTGAGAAAGTTGTTATTTGTGTAGAGGGTTCTTTTAGATATGACAAATGATAAATACATTAAATTCCAAGTCCAACTTTGTAAAGATAGTGTAAGGGTGTAGTGTTTTTCCTATGCCACTGTTCCTCGGGTGCGCTCCCCTTCGAGTGATTTGAATGAAATTTTACTTATAAAAATAATGGAAGTTTCTCAAGTGGCAGGGAGAAACAATGCGATGATGAACAAAGGAATTATAAGAGGTAATTGTAGAAGCTCCAGCAGATTTGTGTGATCCGATTGTCAAGACATAATCAAAACCATATTTTAAATAAGAAAAGTAAGAAGATTATTTCACTACCAAATTTGAATTAATAAATCATGAATTTTATTGGCATCAATAAAATTTCAATTTCTTAACAAGTTACTTCTTGAAAGATAGAACATTCGATGGTATATTGGTATGACACTCAATTACTTTGTTCAAGAAGCATTGAGATTGAGCATATTTTAAATATCTCATTGTTCAAAAAGCATTGAGATCCACCATTTAAACAGGTCACAAATTTATCGAAAGGCCATCAGATTTCATTCTTTCCAAAGGCAGATTTGAATTGCTTTTAGCATAGAATCAACGCCAGTTTGCCACTCAAAATACAAACTAGCGAACACAAATAAAATAGCTCCAAACAAAGCCTAGGCCAATATGATGTGGGTACAAGTCTAGAGGAATTCAACTAGCTTATTTCTTACCTTTAGCTTATGTTCAAGGGTGAACATTATCCCACCCCATGGGAACAGTGTAGAAGTAGCAAAAAGAGGAAAACAAATCCCAAGCAGCTTGATGCATGAATTGTTTCAGTATGGGTTACTTCAATAATTTTCTAATTAGGTTTACTAATGGTTTGGCTTAGGAACTTCTATACATGAAAAATTGTGTATTTTCAAAAGTTCTATATTTTGGAGTTCATGTTTTTTTGAAGTTCCTAAAACCAGGAATCCTACTTTGAGTTGCGTTAGTAGTCATTTCTTAAGTTGGAATTGTAGGTAGTGGGTTCTTCGCACGATAAAATAGGTAATAAAGGATGGGAATATCACAATACGATTTGAGGGATCCAAAGAGTGATTCTAGTAGAAGGATAAGAAGTAGATCAATCAAAGGAATTTATGGTGAAGGTAGGAATGTTTTGTGTAATAGGCTAAGGTGGTGGTTGTGATTCTCAATTGCTTGAGTTATGCCTTCAATGCTCCACCATGTATGTATTTATAACCTCAGGTCATTCAGTCATTACTTAGTGGTTCAAGATCCACCTAGTTTTTAACCAATACCTAATATTCTTAGTCTTCTAAGGACCTATTGCACTATTGCCACCTAAAGTGTCAAGTCCGTTATACTGTTCCACCTCAGTGCACCAACGACGCATTAAATGGACACGGAACAACTAATTAATATAATTCGGCTATTGGACAGGGCATTAATGGTCCAACTCTATGATGTTAAGGTTCTCTGTCTAGTATGTGTTTCACCATTCTCTTGGTTGGGCCCACTATCCGAGGCATTCTCTAGCTTATCATCCTCCAATTCAAAATGCTTCAAAGTATCCCAATGGAGCTTATGTTGGTTTCTAAGGGAGGGCTCCTACCTGCACTCTTCAGGCAACACCACCTTCTATGTGGGTTTTTGGGAGTTTTATCTCTTTCGAGGTTGGCTTCCCTTCACGTGCTTTTGGGGCTTCCAAGACTCAAGGCTTGGCCGCCTTGGTTTATTTGGCTCTTTGTTTTCGAGACTCGAGGTTCAACCTTTGAGGTTTATTTTTACCTGAAGTGTTAAGACTGAAGGTTTGTTGTCTTCAGGAGTGCCCTCTAAAACATGGCATGATAGCTAACACAAAAGATAGGCTGCCAAGTTTGAAGCATGCCTAACCATGTGACCTGCAACCTTCGCCCTGTCCTCATCATTCAAATCCTTTTGTGGAAGTTAAATATCCTTAGAAAAGTTAACGTACCCATGCCCCTATATTACTTTTCTTCGCCTCCTCCCCTCTAGCTTCATATCTAATGCCCTTGAGTCCAAACAACAACCCAAATGTATTTGTCTTATCCAAATCCTCCATTAATGATTGCACCAATGCTTTAATAACATCATCCAAAACAAAGGGCGTGGGACCTCCCCCTCCCAACCTCAACAGATGAGACACATCTTCCAAAGTAGCTGTAAACTCACCCTAAGTAGTCACAAAGGTTTGAGTGGAGGAACTCAACTCAACAACAGAATATGCAGACCCACCGAATCTAGAGGCACCACTAGATCCCTAAAGATTGCCATGGTTCGAAAAACCCTAGCACTACGCAACAATCTTACATTTTCAACGCGCCCCAATTATAGTTCGAGCATTTGCCCCAACTATTGGAGTGATGGGTTTGACTACCAAAATCCAAGAACGAGTATAGGTTCTTGGATTCTGTGCTACGGTTTGCAATAGAGCAAGGTTAGTACCCATACTAGTTCTTGGATTCTGTTCTACGATTTGCGATAGAGCAAGGTCAATCGTGAAGGCCAAGCCTCGAGTCTTGGAATTCCCAAAAGCACGTCAAGGGTAGCTAACCTCGAAAGAGATGAACTGCCAGAAAACCACACACAAGTTGTTGTTGTCTGAAGAAAGCGGGTAGGAGCCCTACCACGGTAATTTACTTAATCTCCATTGGGATAGAAGGATTTTGGATTGTAGGATGAGAAGTTAGAGCATGCCTCGAATAGTGGGCCCAACCAAGGGAACGGTGAAACACATACTTGATAGAGACCCTTAACATTACAATTAATGATATAATTGGATCATTAATACTCATCTATCGCCGCTGTCCAATAGCTGATATACATTAATTACATGTTGTGTCCATTTAATGCGTCGCTGGCTCACTGAGGTGGAGCAGTAGAAGGGACTTGACACTTTTTTTTTTTGGTAAGTAGAACGGACTTGACACTTTAGGTGGGAAAAGTACAACAGGTCCATAAAAGCCTAAGAATATTAGGTATTGGTTAATAACTAACTGAGCCACGAACCATTGGCTAATAACCGAAAAACCTGAGGCTACAAATATGGACATGGTGGAGCATTGAAGGCAGAACTCAAGCAATTGAGTATCACAACCACCTTAGCCTATTCACTATCTTGCACAAAACATTCCTACCTTCACCATAAATTCCTTTGGTTAGTGTAGTTCTTCTCCTTCTACCAGAATCACTTTTTGGATCCCTCAAATTGTATTGTAATATTCCTATCATTTCTTACCTATTTTACTGTATGAAGAACCCACTACCTACACATTCTAATTTCCATTAGTAGCTTTAGAACTTTATACTTTGATGTAATTTGAGTCCCATTTAGTTAGAATATTGAGTGGGACAAGTTTTAGAATATTTACGTGAGTCCTTGGGGCTTTTAGTGTTGATAAAGGCTTTTGCTGTAGAAAACATTAGAGTTGGATGAAGAGTTTTCTTGGTCAAGATATGATTGTGGAACTCCTGTTGAAAACTGTAAGCGAGAACTAAAATTATTATTCTTGGGAATACAAGAAATACATCAAGGAGAGTTGGCCATATATAGCCAAATATAATCTGTACAATCAGAAAAAGAATAAAGTTTGAATCCCATAAAATATGGGAAAAAGAATAAAGTTTGAATCCCATAAAATATGGGATTTTCCTAACTAAATCAGGATACTAGCTAAATGAGGATTAGTTTCCAACTAATTACAAAGTCAAAAGATTTTCCCACTAATTTACAGCTGTCCTGATTTTCCTATAAACATAAAAACTGTGACTTTCCAACAAAAACTGGTGATCTCAATCAAATCGTTGTGGAGCAAGGTATTTCTATCTCTATTTCCTATCTATTTTGTGGAATATTTGTTCTGCTACTGTACTGCTCGATCTCTTTGAATTAGCAAAACATGAACCAAAGGATTAAATATGTTGATAATGAACCCTATCCTATATCTCATACTTTGATCCATTGGGTCTAGCAATTCATTTATCAATGTTCAGCCTTTGAATACAAGAACTATAGGCTGTCCTGTGTCATATATTGTTAGGGCAATCATATCCTTTCAAAGTGGTGTCAAGACTCGAGATATGTTACGAGTATTGGGTGCGGGTGTGTCCAAGTGTCGGACCTCCTTGAATCCCAAATCTTAAGTCACGGGAGACGTGTCCAAAAGTTGTAGATATATACTACACATTTAAATATTATATATATTATATAAATAGTATTATGTCTGATGCTGCTTTACTTGAGGAAAGTTATGATTTAAATTAAATGGCATATGGAAGAAAAGGAGTTTATTGTTAGAGATAGGAAACTGTTCTTTGCGATCAAATTTGAGTTTTTACTTCTTCAATCATCGCATGTGAAGGATAATGGCTGTATGATTTGGATACATGTGTTTGACACATATCCCATACCCATACCTATGTCATGTCGTTCAATACTATGTTAAGGGGGAGATGGGAGAGTCCATGTAACACAGGTATCACGGAACCTTTTCTTCATAGAATAAAGAACTAAGAAGAATTTAATTTTTAGGTCACTAGAGAGATATCAATTGTTGTGGTCAGAGAGAAAACTCTAAAAGTCAACATAAAATAGTGTAACAGAACAGTCCCGTACAATTTTGTTTTAATCTTTCTTAATAGGGATTAAAAGAGCTATTTAATCTCCTTCCCTCAGTCCCCCCAGATTCCATTTAAAGGATGTTCTTTACTTTTGAGTTAATGCTGACCCATGCTAGGCAAATCAATATCTTATTAATAGGACATGTAGCGTTTGTTATATCTCCTGTACAATATGTTAACAGCATTGTCACATATAGAAAAATGACAGACTCTTATTGCTGTGAGCACCATTATCCCCAGTTGCCTGTCAATGAGATTATTAATCTCCTGATTTTATGCCCAAATAGCAGCACTTTGTGTTGTACAAATTCTGGAGCACGTGGATATTTTTTCTACAATGACTTTTATGTTGATGTTGATGGTAAGCATTGGGAAGTCCTTCAAGTGCATCTAACTTCTGGGTAGACCTTCCGGATTCTTTTTGTCAATCCTCAACCAAGTAGTTACATGCAAAATGTGCTTGAATTCTATTCAGTCCACCTTCTCTGGATCTCTCTTCAAATTTTGTCGAACAATTGTATGGTATTCGATGGGAGATCATGTAGAATTGGAATCTATGGAGGAAGAACAATGGGCCTGTACCTAACCAGGCCTCTTCTTTTGGTGAGCATTGGGAATTCATTCAGTGGCAACTAACTGCCGGGGAGCTTCAGGATTTTTTTTTTTGTCAATGCTCTCTACCAAGTAGTTATGCACAAAATGTGCTTGAATTCTACAAATGAACCTTTGCCATTTATTATTATTATTATTTTTTGTGTGTGTGTGATGAGTCTATAAATGCACCTTTCTTGGATCCATCTCCAAGTTTCGATGAATGGTTTGGTGATCTGTGGAGGAAGAAAAATGGACCCGTACAGCCCCTTTCCTCCACACGGGTGTTTTTGTTTTAGTTGGTAGAAGACGAAGCGTTGAAGCTGCAGATTATTCCCTTTCCTTCGCTAAGTGCATGAACTAGCATTCTGCATGGATTATCCATGAGACAAAATAATAAAGTGGATCTGATTGGATGATCATTACCTGATATGTTATAGATTTTTCTATATTTTGGGAGGTTAGCAAGTCAATTAAACTTTTACTGGTTTGTAATGTCAGAGGATTGAAATATTGACTCCTGGTTGAAGAAAAAGAGCTTCCAATTTAGTTTAAAGAAATTGAAATCGATATGGAGCTTCTGGTTTTAATGTATAGAATTGTTCTTATGTGTTTTCCTAAGGGGACTGGGTGCTTTTTCTTTTTTAATTTATTTTTATAAATTTTCCAATTCATTTACTTTAAAATTTCTATCTATACCTGCACGAGCTTTGGCTCTTGCATTCCTTTTATGTTTTATAGAACTGTTTTTCCATCAAAGTAGTAAGAATCAATAAATAAATAGACGTGGTTCCCTGTCCTGTAATTTCAATAAACATTTTAGCTAAATCTAACAAATTTCTGTTTCTCTGAAGGAGCAAAGCATCGATCCCATCAAGATTACTTGGAAAAGGCTGATAAAGCACGGAGTGAGAGACTTTCTTCGGGTTCATCTTTGACTAAATAATTGATGAAAGCTTTCTATCTTCCAATATCTATATAAAGGTGATACTATCTGCTGTTGGCATTCTGCATATTTGTTTTTTTTTGGATATAACTTTAGAACAAAATGTACTCATCCATAAAGGATAGTTACTGAAGCTCCATTATGTTAAACTTTTGTTTTTCGCCTTATTATCAAGGTACCAAATGTTTCTTGGATAAAAACTCAAAAAGTGTCTGGACTTGGGAGTTGATATTTTTCTTCTCATTTCAAGTTCTATCGTGGAAAACTCTCCTACACGAGATGTTGTTTTGATGAATAGCCAGCAATTCAAGGATAAACATAACCAGGGACCATTTTGATCAGATAATCCGAGTTATTTGTCATCTAAAGCCATTGCTTCTTAATGTCTAACTGAATGTAATGCATGTAGAATTGCTTTTGAGGCATTATTTTGCAAAATTCTGTATCAACTCTTGTTATTCTTATCTCCAGGTTATAAGCTATAAATTATGACTCTTTGGGGACTTGAACCCGTGTTTTATATGCATGTTTCTTCTTTTTGGTTTTTTTTTTTCTAATGTTTCCTTATAAAAAATGCTTAACTTTCAGGAAATCTATTTAATTTAGAAATGGAATTTGTCAACCAGTCTTTGTATAGTATGGTTCAGTTGTCTTTTCTGAATTGTTCTTCTTCAAGAACTTGAATAATTAGGTTTAAAGTACTCAACCATTCAGGGTTATCAGGCTGAAGATAGAATCTGAAGTAATATATATCAATCACCCTAATTTTTCAGAGGAAACGCATTATTTAGATTCAATTTTTTTTTTTTTAGGTACTAGAGTAATAGATCTATCTGTTTTCAGCCTTTCTACCAGCTTTATCTTCATTGGTCGCCGACATCCCTTGTCATCTGTCAGATTGTTGACTTGTTCTCGAGTTTTCTTGGCCTCATTATTTATTTTCTTCCCCTCTTATCATCTGCAAGAAAGAATAGGTTTCTTACTAGTTACAGTCAACCTGACGAACACTTCATTTTTAGCAGCCTCCATAGCCAATTTAGAATTGATCTTCTTATGCCATTGCCGGTAAAGCTCCATTCTTTTGGGTCTGCCCTATTCTGTTTTGGGGAATTGAAAATTACAGTAGTCAAGGCTACAAACTAGAAGAAGTTTTTTGTTGGATTTTGGTCAAGTAACAAAAACTTTTGCTATTGAAGCTCTATTTACTGTATTGGTTTATTTTTAAAAAAACTGCAGCCCTGAAGGATGGCTATGCATGGACCATGGCTGATGTTTTATTTGGTAGGAAAGGTGGATACTGAAAGAAAGAAGAGGAAGGGGAATGGAAAACATGAAACTTGGAAGGAATGGGAGGGGTGAGGGTTGGAGCAGATATTTGTAGGGAAATATATTGTGCTGTTTGGCTGATCGGAAAGGAGCAACATGATTTGACTATTATACCGTTACATAAGACGATGTATGAAAGAGTAAAAATGTAGGGTAAATAAATAAAAATGAGGTCCTTATTCCTTTCCTCTCTGCTCTCACTTTCGGAAGGGGGATATTGTGTGCTACGAGGGAAGGGCACTTCCTGTTCCATCTTTCTATCTAACAAGTGACCGCTCTTTCCATCGCTTTCCATTTTTTTGGCCCTTGAACTTTTTTCTTTTCATTATTCCTCCCTAATGAACGGGTCCAGCAAAGTAGTTATTGGTCTTATAAAGAGTCTCATATTTTGTGTTGGATGATGACAAGTAGAGGATCAAAACTATGTTTCAAGTTCTAAACTAGTTTGTGTGTTTTATTTTTATTTTTTATTTTTTTGGGTAAGTAGAGTTCCAAGCTAGTTGTTTGTTCAAATTATTCGAAAGTTTGATGGGAGTAACAAAACCCAAATCACAAAGCATTTAAAAAAAAAAAAAAAACAGTCTAGGAAGTGTGAAAACATCAAACTATATGGATAAATTAAATTTTTTACTTTTTTTTTTTTTTTAAAAAAAATTCAATACCCTCTAACGATTTTAGAAATTACAATGTCTCCCTACAATTTTGTTTAGTAACACTTCTTCCCCCCGTTGAGATTTGACCATTAGTCAATGTCTGAAAATGTTGATGTAGTAATCGAATATTTTCCAATACTAATTTTGCCCTTCAAACGAGAAAAAAAGACTATATATGGTCCTCTAGCAATAATATGAAATCTTGTTTTTACCCCTTCTTACAACAGCGATAAAAGAACAAAATTGCCCTTGTCATGGGGCCTGGGCTGATCTCTCTCTATTGAATTAGCAGTGAATAACCCTCTAGAAATGTCTTTCCTTCTCTTTATCAAAAACATAAATGCTTAAAAATGTGAATGCATTTGATTCCCACTTTAACTCAATCCCGCTCTCTTAACCAAGTCAAGCAAGAAAGTAAACCCAAATAACATACATTTTTTTTTTTTTTCAAACTATCCACAAAATCTAAAAGAAGATCTATAAATATACAATTTCACCTATTTTTCCAATGATAATAAAGAAAGAAGACAATATATTAAATATGAAAGACTACATAGGGGACTCATCGCCCTCAAAGGATCTACCATTCCTCTCACTTCACAAACCCAATTGTAAACAAAGGAGAGTGGCCCTTCAAGCAACTCTGACTCGGCTCTCCACTGTACACCATTTCCAAGTCTCTAGCATATGAACCATGGATTCTGAAACAATCCAATTCACACCAAAAGCAACCAAGAACATTGACCAAACATTCCTCGCCACATGGCAATGCAGCAAAAGATGGTTAATAGATTAACCGGACTTCTTACACATGTAACACCAATTCACCACGATATGATGTCTCTTACTGAGGTTGTTGAGAGTGAGAATGCTACCAAGGGTAGCCGAACAAGTGAAGGGAGCCACCTTTAGAGGGGCTTTAGTCCTCCAAATAGCTTTCCAGAGGAAGGTGGAACCTTGAGACTCTATAAGGCTTTGGTAAAACAACCTAACCTCAAACACCCCTCTCGAGGTGCCCACCCACACCATCTCATCCATACCCTCGCCCTCCACTACCTGGCTGTAGTTCAACAAAAGGAATTCAATCACCTCTATATGTTCCCAATCTTATAACTCTTATAAAACTACACATCCCAAGTCACCCTCTTATTATCGAGTCGATAATAATCAGCAACCACAGTATAGTTATTCACGAAAATTCTAAAAAGTCGAGGAAACCTACGAGCCAAAGCAAAATCCCCACACTAATGGTCCTCCTAAAAGCTGACATGCCTCCTACTTTGAACTTTGAATTGGAGACATTTGAAATTTACTCATCCCATCATTTCCGAATGAATTTCCAAGAGCCCATACCCACTGGCGATTTCACATCCTTATACTGCCACCCTCCATTTCCTTCCCCATGCAATGACATGCGTACAAAGGTTAGATCTTTCACTCTCAAATCTCTAAATCCATTTTCCTAATGACACCTTCATCGAATAGCTCCAGCCAACAGATCCCCAAACTTCCCTTTTTAATAGGGATACAAAGTCTCTCCCAATTAACTAAGTGGTACTTGAAGTCGTCTCCCATACCTCCCCACAAAAAATTCTTCTAAATTTGTTCCAAGTCTTGGAACCACTGCCATAGGCATTGGGAAAAGTGACATAGGTAGGAAAACTCGAAAGAGCATTCCTCATAAAGGTAAGCCTTTCCCCCTTTTGACAACTATTGTTTCTTCCAACCTGTGAGCCTCCTCTGAAAACTCTCAATAACTGGATTCTAAACTAAAACCCTTCTTTTCGATGCTCCCAAGTGTAGCTCCAAATATGAAATTGGGAAAGATCCAACCCCACACCCCAAGATATCAGCAAACTTATGGATATGCTTAACCTCCCCAACTGTAATGATCTCGCTTTTCTCAATATTAATCTTTAGCCCGGGAAAAACTTGAAAGCAAGCCAAAATATACTGCAAATGTCTTAGCTGGTCAACACTGGCAGCACAAAATATAATGGTGTCATCCGTAAAAAACAAGTGAGAAATGGCTAACTGATTGGGGTTTCTTCCCACAGTAAAGCCTTGAATGAAGCCTAGCCTTTCTGCCATTCCCATCAATATACTAAATGCCTTAATGACAATAATAAATAAGAAATGTGAGAGAGAGTACCCACAACGTAACCCTTTAGAACTAGCAAACAAAGCCCGTTGGTGAACCATTCATTAAGATAGAAAAGCTTGAAATCGAAATAAAATGAAAAATTTATGTCCTGAATATGTGTCCAAACTCCATCCTCTCGATCAAATAAACCAACAAATTCTAGCAAACATGGTTGTAGGCTTTTTCGATGTCCAATTAGCACAAAATCCGTTGGAATTCCACTTCTTGTTTTAGCCTCAATGCATTCACTTGAAATTGGCAATGAGTCCAGATTTTGGCACCCACAAACAAAAGCATTTTACGACTATGAGATCACTCTATCCAAAACCTTCCTAAAGTGAGTGGCTAAGACTTTCGTAATAATCTTGTGCACAACGGTAGCTAAGCTAATGGGTCTAAAATCCTCAGCCTCAACCGCTCTACCCTTCTTAGGAAATAGAGTAATAAAAGAAGCTTTCAAACTCTTCGTAAAACAACCATCAAGAAAGAAAACATCAATGGCTCCCGTCGCCTTTGTCTTTCATCACCTCCCACTTTTGCTGGAAGAAGGCTATAGTAAACCTATATGAACCAGATGCTTTATCGCCATCACAAGAACTCAAATCTTTTACCACCTCCTCCTCCCCAAATTGTCTCTCAAGCCAGTCTCTATCATCACCTAGTGAGAGAGCTCACTGACCTTTTTATTTCCTCACAAAGGAACCTCACTTATATTAGATGGGTTTCTTTTTGTGTTCCTCTGTTTTTCCTCATGGAGGAACCCCACTCCACTTGGATGGGTTCCTTCTGTGTTCCTTCATAATATTATGCTCTACGGATAAACTCTGAAGTGATTTCTCTCTCTCTCGACTTATTAGTGGCCCCATTATGGGTCGAGTTCTAAAAATGTAACTACAACTAACATTTATGAGTTACCACAGGGGAGCTCGACTATTTGGATAAGGTGTGTGTAGGTGCATAAAATCTCAGACCGAACACTATGGTTCAATCTGGGAGATTCGATGCTCAAACACTCAAGAAGAAAGAAAATTATTGCTGAAATATGTTAAAAAAAATTAAGAAAAAGAAACTCAAGAAGAAGAATAAGGGCTTGTAGGCAGAGAATGGCTTAATCTTTTATTTTGGTTTTGCCCTCATATATATATATGTGTGTGTGTATAAAAGAGATTATCTTAGAGCGTATCATAGATTTTCCATTTTTGGAGCTCAATAAATCCCAAATTCTATGACATCAGTTATGTATGCATTACTTATGATCGTTATAGTCAAGGATTTGCATTGAGCGTTCTGGGCTTGGCGCTACTTTGTGAGCCAAATTGGTGTTTGCAATTTCCTACTACCCCCTTGGTTGATCATTTGGTTTGGGCTTCCACCTTTGGACCTGACTTTCTGGGCTAACTTATTCACTTGGATGAATGCACGTGGAGCCTCATGATTGGTGGAAAAATTTCCCTACACACTTTGCCCCCAATTCCTTTTATGCATCATATTCATATAAGGAATTGTAACTATTTTTGGAAGTGGAGTAGTTTGTGTAGAGGTTAATGCTCATCATTACCATTATGGAGTTTCACATCTTGGGGTATCGTGTTGCCACCGCTTTATTGCACGTCTGGTGCTTATAAATGTGCCAATTTTGTCACCTTGAAGGTTTATACTTGCAAAATTTCCTTCCTCGAAAGTTGCACCTATAGTCGTTCTGACCACCTCCCATCGTTTAAGTTTAGTTTCTTTCTCCCCCGCTTTTCGCTTTTTTCTCTTTTCCTATTCTCATTCCATTCTTCTATCATGAGTCAAGAAAGCAGTAATTGTACCCTTAGTGCTATGATGTCTAATTCTGAGTTGGGAACGTTGGGGGTTATG
>JAOTQH010023419.1:0-18200 GCA_025631255.1 Cornus kousa | reverse complement strand
GACCTCGTAAATAAGATGGTATTAATATGAGGGGCTCTAGTAATTTCCCCCCCCCCCCCAAAAAAAAAAAAAATAAAAAAAAAATTGCTGAGGTTTTAATGTTTTATATGGCATCATTAAGTTACTTCAGATATTTGCATTCTGCTGAACTTTGTTGAAATGCACTTAATCTGACCTCATTTCTTGCTTCCTGAAAGTTAATTCTCTTGGGTACACATGCTTGAATCAGATGTTTGTTTTGTCATATAGATGTGCAGATGCAATTGCATGTTACATTATACACACACACATGCGCGCACACACACATAGATATATGCAGATCTGATGCTATATTAGGTTCTATGGACTTTGCCAGAAGAGGTAAATAAAAGAAAACAAGAAGCACATATAGTACAGTTCAGCACACAATTTTAGTTAGAATATTATTAGTTTAGAAAACTTTATAGAATTTAAAATTTATAGAAGCTTCATGGATAGTAGGTTCCTGTCAATTGCCCAGTATTATTTCTTGTTTTGAAGGCTGTGATAAGTGTATTATCATTGGCAGGAACGCATTTAGCTATGAGTCAATCATAGTGTGCAGATTCCTATTTTCGTAATGTTGTTATCCAGTCTTAGACCCAGACCATAGAGTGGACTACACATGCTAATCTGATTGGTGGTTGAAGAATTATTACTAGTATACTGATTTTAAACATCATCAATGATTGGAATTTGTACTCTTAGCGGAACTAATTTAGCAGGAAGGAACTTTTGGAATTCATAATTATCAATGCACAAAGAATCAATGGTTTAGCATCAAAGGGGTCAACTAAATGTTGGGGTTATTTTATCAATGGCACGAAGAAGACGCTATTAGGATTTTGAGACTTTTAATTTGAGATAGCACATGATGGAGGAGAGTGGGATGAAGAAGGGGTGGAGGGGATTTTCTGGGAATGGGAGAAGTGGAATTAAAGAACATTATTTCTTGTGTGAACTATGAAGGGAGTAGTGGTGGGTAAAAAGGGAGGGCCAACATTGTTAATAAGTGAAGATCAGAATGTGAAGTGGATGGCTTGGGAGTCAGAGCAGTTACCTCTTTTAACCTAACCTTGCTGGGGAAATGGCTATGGAGATTTGGGATGTAGTGGAACTGGCTATGGAGATTAATTATTGAGAGGAAGATTGGAGAGGAGAGTGGTGGCTAGTGTTATAGAGAGGTGTATCATTTGGCAAGGGTGGGAGTGTGGAAACACATGAGAAAGGGTTGGAATGATTTTTTAAGCATGTTAGGTTTAAGGTAAGTCTCTGAAGCAAACAGAAAAAACAGAAGTCTTCTTACAACTGTAAGAGAGACTAGAAATACTCCAAACACCGTTGAGCCTGAAGAACTGTTTATAACTGATAATAACTCAAAATATATTGATTATGACTTGGTTACAGCAGATAAGAGACTGTCCTTTTTATAATACTACTACTATTAATGACACTTGACTTTTCCTAGAATGACTCTTAGAATTCCCATACAACATTAATATGACTTCACCACGTTCAACGAAGACCCTGAGTAAAGCCTTCCATCCTTTCTAGCTTCGTTTCCTTACTTGAGCAAAACACAGTAAGCTTCTGTTGCTGGCAAAGAATACCTTTGAATGAACCTTCCTAGCTCTCTTTTGAAATTTAGTAGATTGCCAAAACCTGCTTGACAACATATCAGGAACTAAGGCCTGAATTAATCTGATTTTTGCATTGGAACAACATCTGGCCATATGTCGCGCCAAGAATCCATCCCAAATCATATCACGAATGTGGAATTCATGAATTTTCAACTCCAAGAACAAGGAAGCTTAATTCTAAGCCAAGTTATTCAAGCAACCAAAATGTGATGTAATTCCTGTTGTACCACATAACATTTGAAGTTCAATGTTTATATCTTCAGAGTCTCCTCCGTGAGAAGACGTTGCCAAATCTGATTTATTCTTTTTACTCTCAATAGCTGCTGAAAAGATGCGGTGAACCTTTTCCTTATTGTATGCGCATACATAATAAATAGCGTCTTCATGACCCTCAAAAGCGTATTGTTTAGAACCAGTAGCAACATCTCAAACCTTAGTTGTCTTGTCATCTCCACAAGTTATGAAGCATAAGTGTTCGTTTTGGATAAGAGAAAGCAAGATCAATGTGAACATCAATCTCTAGATTGTTTTGGATATCCTCACCAGCATGATAGGAACAGAACTGCAAAGTGTGAATAATTATAAAAAGTACTTCAACTGTGAACATATACTAATGGGTTTGTACAACAAACATAAAAATGGTTTTCAAAAATATTTTTCCTAATTATAGAATAATTGACGACCTTTCTTGGAAGTCTTGTTTTTGCGTAGCATGCTCCAGGGGTCTGTTTTTAGTTAAACATCACTCGTTGCACTCTTCAATTTGGCTTTCCATATAATCTGGAAACATGATTTATTGCTAACCAGCATACTTTTTCCAGTCTTTTCTTTCCTTAGTCCACTTTGATTCCTTGCGCATTGCCCTAATAATTCCATTTGAATAAGTAATTCTAATTATTTGGATAGTAGGTGCAGGATCTAAATTTATGGAGGGTAGTTTCAGTATACTTTTTTTGGTTGACATTATGGTTGCATTTGGTCCATTCCATTTGATACACATACTTTATCCAGTTTGATTTGCATGTAACTTTTGTTTTTCTTCTGGATAAGTATGTCATTTATATTATTCAAACACCCCTTTTTTTTCCCAAGAACTTTCAGGTCTCTGTAGATCTCAGATGCTGATTTCAATGCTTTAGTCACCGAAGGACCAGTGGCAAATCTAGAGACAAGTTGGCATGAACTCATGGCATGCCTTGGGAGGAGTCTTTATTACTATACAAGGAAGTTTTCAATCAATCAGAGGGGTGTACACTTGAGCAGCATCACGGCGCCATTTGTGACTCATTCATCATCCATATTGTTTAGGAAGGTAATACTTGATTATACATCTTGTGCAAATATCAAAAACCTCAAAAGATGTTTTTTCTTGATATTGGATGCTGAACCTAAGGTTTCTAATTTAACATGGACCTTCTCCTTGGGTTCTTGATGTTAACCATAAATATGAATTAAGCACAACAAGCCTTCAAATATTGATATTGTTCACCCTAATGATAATAATAATAATAATAACAAAAATTATGATGTGATGTTGTGGCCCATTTCCGACCCAACGACCTGTTGGTTGAGATTTGTTTTGACCCCTTTTTTTATATTTTTTTATTGCGGGTCGTGGACCCTGTTTAGTACTCTCTAGTAGCCTGATATATAAGGGTGTTTAGGGTTTGGAGTGGGATATCGAGAGACATTGAGAATTGTAGGAAAGAGAGTGAGAGCGAGAACTAGGTTTTGGGGACAGAAACTTGTAATCCCCAGATTTTCACATAATGAATTCTTTCGCTGGATGTTCACCGTGGATGTATGCTTTTCCGAACCACATAAATCTTTGTATTCTTTGTGTGTGGTGTGTTTATTTTCTGTCATGTTTCGTGATTATTGTTTCTTGGGTTCGCTTCATTTGTTGTAACAAACAATTATTATTATTATTTAACCATGGCAAGAAATTCCCACACCCACTTTTTGTTCCTAATGGGACTTGAGCTATCGACTTTTACCTTAGAAACTAGAGTAGATACGCTACGCTACAGGTTTTGGTGTGTTTAAATGAATATCATTCAAGTGATATTTACATAGGTGTATGACATGTATTGAATTGTAGATTTTCTACATGTCATTGGTTGGGAATGACCGTATGTTCAGTTGACAATATAAATTATTTCTCCCTTCATCTTCTTTCTTTTCATTTTTTCATCATCTTTGGTAAGTAAATATTTCCTTAAAAGCACCAAATATGGATTTGTACCTACATAAACAGTGTATGTCACTGTATACATTAGCTAACTAGAGATACCATTCTCTCATCTCTTTGAAAGACTCAATAAGAGAATCAATCAACAAGAGGAGTCCCTTGTTCCCCAGAAAAATAGGGAACTGACCAAAGAGCCCAAATAGGGCCGTCCCTGAAAGTCATCTTTCACTCACCTCAAATGCTTCACTAAAGACAAAGCAGAGCTGCATGCCATACCTCTCTGACTTTCTTCCTTACTTTATGCTTCTCCAACTAGAGAGCACCTCTTCCACCAACCTTGGCATCACCCTGCGACTGAAAATCTTTAGCCGCCAGATACTCTCTCTCACTCTCTCTCTCTCTCACACACACGCGCGCGCGCACGCACACTCACATGCACGTGTATCATATAACTATGATATGTCCGCTCTTTAATGGCCCGTTTGGCTAATGTTTTTGCTTCGTGCTTTTTGCTTTTGCTAGTATATTGTAGCGAAGCAAAACCACAAAGCATGTTTGGTAAAGTTTGCTGGCATTTGAATACTACCAAAGTGCTTTTGAAATTTAGGCCAAAATCGGAAGCACAAAAATGATGCTTTTGTTTACTTCCGCACTGTTAAAAAAAAAAAATGATATATTTTTTTTGTTGCTAAAATGATATTTTTAACTAGTAATTCAAATTTTCAAATTTGCAACACTTTTTACCAAACACGCTTTCATGTTTTTGCTTCCAAAAATCTTGCAGGAAATTTACGTAACCAAACAAGCTTCGAAATAGTGTTGAACACACTCTAAAACAGAAATATTGCTTTTGTTTTGGGTCAAAGCAAAGGCATGAAGCAAAAGCGGTTGCCAAACAGGCCCTGAAAGGTTGTCATTGGTCAAAATCTTTCAAAAGAGTGTTGTCCAGCTAAAAGAGTAACTTTTAGGAGGCAGCTTTTGTGTGCCAAATAGTGTTTTGTAGGAACCTCGATGACCTGCTCGCTGCAGCTTACAGAAATGCCTTACCAAAAATCATTCCTCCTTGATCCTATCGACCTCAATGTATCCTCCAGTCCGTTAGAAGAAATTTGATCATACATTATGTCAATGCCTCTATTTTATCTCCTAATGCTGCAAAGGCCTCTGGAAGTGGATGTCACACACCAGACTGTTCTCTGAAAACCTTTAGCCATCTATATGATATAACTTTGAAAAAAAAAAAAGCTTTGAAGAAGGGTCCTTGACACACCAATGATAAAGGCAAATTTTGACATGCTGACTACTTTCAACCACAAACCACAAATTTTTCTTTCCTCTTTTTTTATTTTTTCTTTGCAGAGTAAGAAAATAAATATCTGTTTACAATCTGAATTAAGGCATGTATTATACATATATATGCATATAGCTATTAAAGAAAGTAAGAGGAGAAGACAGAGATTTGCCATGCATCATCTGACAATTTAAAAGCAATAGAGGGACCATCAGTTTATTCTCTAAGAGAATTCTATATGTACAGTATCTACACAATTTCTAATTGGTGTTATTATTTTCTCTTTTGATTGAGATACTGAATTTACCATTTTTGCAGAATGCATGCTGGAATATGTTTCATTAAGGTTTAGATTTAATGATCCAACTTTTTGAGCACTTTTTAATTAAAATTATTTTTAAAAAAAAAAAAAAAAAAAAAAAAAAAAAAATGAAAGAAGAAGAAAAATGTGACTATTTACCGTGGTCTTTTCTTTCAGGGTTACTGTAAACTATCCAATAGTTTGAGTTCAGATACACGTGAAATTCCTCATGCAACTTCTAGTATTATGGGACTTTCTGCTGAACGCGAACGAACACTACGTCAAGAAACAAATTTTGATTCTGACAAGCAAAAAGATAGACCGATGGATTATGATTCTCCCAATGGAAGAGTAATGCTCATCGATGGTACATCAATTATTTATAGGTCTTACTACAAACTTCTTGGTATGATACTTTACCATCTTCTCTATATGTGTGGTACCTTCTTTTAATTGGTTTCCTATCTTTATTGCATTATTATCATTGTATCTGTTGGATATGATGGCTCGTACTTGTGTGGTTTTCTTGTACACTTGGGATTTCTTCTATAAACCTTTGGTTTTAACTTGTAATGTGGCTTAAAAATTGATATATTCCTATTTAACAATGCGGCCATTATCCAGTGCTGGTTTCATCTGAATGGGGTGCGGGAGAGGAGATCTGGAAAAACCTAATTTTGTCATTATTTTGAACAAAGTGGCTGCCCTCAGATTCAAACCTGCGTCCTCATGCTTGATGACCCAAGATTTTACCGTTTCATATTGTAAATTTAAATGCATAACTCTATTGAAGGATTAATTTCAGACCTTGTAGCTGGGGGCCGCTTCAATTAGATTTGTTTCTAATTATCTTCAATGCATTTTCACATCTTTAATTCTCGTGTAACATTTCTTCTCTTCCCTTGGCTGCTGAGAAATTTTGTTCTCTTTTTCTCCTGGTTTAGTGTTTCAAGAATGTATTAGGTTTTCCAAGAGTGATTTGGCTGGTATCGCTGCAGTACGTGCAGATGGTGATGGAATTGACAAATCGATAGCGTCTCTAGATTAGTTTTTATTAATTGGCCAATCAAATACTTGGTCCTTCCTTTAGGTGCTAACCCCGAGTCTTAAAATTTTTGGACCTTGTGCGGTGGAGTGAGTGGAGAAGAGGCTAGATGGTTGGAACTCAGAGAGTCAGAGGATGGTGGAATCACTTGTATCCAGTCTTATATGTCGAACAATGTTATGTACTACCTTTCTCTATTAGATGCCTAATGCCAGTATGTATTGTTAATAGATTAGACAAGCTTCAAGAAGACTTTTTTTTTTTGGGTAATTTAATGCAAGTGTTGGGAGAATTGGTTCGATGGGAGGTGGTTTGATGTTCTAAGAATAATGGAAGTTTAGAATTGGGGAACTTGTATACTGAAAATATAGTCCTTACTGGTGATTGTGGAGTGGACAAGACTGAGCAGTGGGGTCCCAGGTGTTTTGTGCAAGCTGGACATCACGTCAGATCAGGTTGCTCCGTCCGAGTCAAACTAAAAAGAAAATCTGCATAGGGTTGTTCAGACTTGGAACAAGCAAACTTCACAACCAAACACACCCTGTCTTATCCAAACTAGGGTTTACATGACCAGAAAAAAACAGAGACTGCTGTGTGTATGTATGTGTGTGTGTATATATATATATGTGGCGATGACGACGATGAACTGAAACGATGGGCTGATACGGTGAAACTGGGATGAGATGACAATAATGTCGACGACGACAATGACGGTAATCCTGACAACTACAAGCAATCTGAACAATGCAGCCGATTCGGTTGCGATCACTACAAAAACAACTACTGCCATTGTTACGAGAACAACTACTGCGATCTCAAACAAAATTTCAATCTCACACCCCCATGATGTTGAATGCAGCCCGCTCTGATGATACCATTTTGAGAGTAGAATTTTAGAAGAAAAGATGCTGAACTTGAGAAAAATTGTATTAGAAAGCTGCAATCTCTATCTCACACACTTTCATTATATATGAATATGTACAAGAGTAAATAGACAATACAAAGACTAAATTGCCCGTGGGGTTAACTAATTACATTTGTGTCCTAATCTGACTATTTTAACAGAGACCCACCTCTTATCCCACGTAACGAGGATGCCTCCGGCATAACCAACCACATCCAATGCCTCCCACTCTACAAACAATCCCATCCGAAGAGGAAGCAAGCTTTGACTATTGCGAACACACGAACTGAGCACAACACTTTTTCAAGGATAGTTTCACCAGGTCATTTAGCTGGTCATTCCAAGACATTACCCATTGCTTTATGTGGATATCATGGAATTCCCACCCCCTCCTCTTCCCTCTCTCTCCCTCTCTCCTTCTTCACCCTCCCTTTACAGAAAATGAGACTACGAAGCTCCCTCTCCCCTCTTGATAAAGAACCTCTCCTCCTCCTAACCACTTGCCACTCCCCATCAATGGATTGAAACAACTCCATCACCCTCTCTCTATTCCCATTGTAGGTTAATCCCAAATCTTTACTCACCTCTCCGATATTTTCCATCAACCAGGCCGCCTCTTGGATTTCATTGGGACCATCAATAGCATCATCAAGTTGACAAGTACCCTCAGGCCCCACCACTCCTAGGGGCTGGTATAGTGGTATGTACTACCCCCAACACTCCACATACTCCTCCCGCAACACGACATCCCAAGAGCAGTCAAAAGGATTGGCTGGGAGCTCTGCATCCTCCTCCTTTTCAAACCCATCTGAAGATTTCCAAACTGAAGAGGAGCCCACCCCGTCCCTTTGGTTCAAACCATCCCACGCCTCACAATCAGCCCTCTGTCTTGCATTCAACAAACAATAACCCACTGTTGTACTTACCTTGACTGATCCACTGATCCCAACCCACTGTGAAAGTGTAAATCTGCCACAAGAGCTGCCGCTTGGTCTGACCGAAATTTCAGTTGAATCTCTTGCCCAACACAAATAGTGATCACACCCAGCTCACCGTTCGCATCTGCCAAACCTTTTCATCCCTCTGATGACTGATTTCATTGGTGGTGATCCATGTCTGAACCCCCTTGGTGATCATCAGTCCAACTCCCATACTCATCATACGAAACCCAGAAGAAGTGAAGTTGCTGGGCTGGTGTGAGTTGGGTTTAAAATTAGGCTCACTGATGTGTTCATTAGGATGTGTTGGATTGGGTTTAGTCGAAATGATTCATTTCTGTTTTTTGACCCATGTCCTTTTCCTGCATTGCGAAACTTGGGCTTGGCCCACTCTATTGCTCCCACTCTTTGCCTGTGTTTAGTTCTCCTTGGTCACACTAATCTGAGTCTTTAAAGGCCCAGCCCGTCGTCCTCTTGTTATCTCCCAATTCGTGTTTTGATTTTGGGTTAGCCTCCTTTTGTTTAGATTTATAACAATGGTCCATGATCAATAAGCCATCTTTAGCAACCCAACCCTCTTTAATGCCCGACCCATTTTTGTGTGAAAATCCTCTGCGACCATCACGTGATCTAGCATGATTAGCCAATCCTTGGCTTGCATGACCGTCCATAGCTGTCCCCTTCCACTGATTACTGTTAGCTCTTGCTTCAACACGTGGCCATACCTTTTGTCTCCCTACTCTACGCGTCCCAACCCTCTTCTTTTGGGCCTAGGATAAGAGGCTGAGACCTATATTGAATTTCAGTGCTCGGCCCATTGTTTTTTGAAAATCATCTGCTACCATCACATGACGCATATGATTGCCAATCCTTGGCTTGCACGACTTCCCACAGTTGTCCCCTTCCACAGATACCATTAACTTTTGCTTCACCACATGGCCATACCTTTTGTCTCCCTGCCCCACGTGTCCCAGGCGCCTGCACAGACCGCCTTCCTTGACCCTTGATTTGAACCCTCTCTAAGCTCTGGTACTCTGAAACTTCGTGCCGGAAACTCTTTGTCCCTTTCTATTCACCTTCTCCTCCCTCGAATTTTTTTTTGATAAGTAAGATTGTATTGAAGAAAGGATCTCAAAAGGGGAGCGCTCCCGGAGGAAACAAAACCGACCAAGGCGGCACTATAACTTTAAGTTATCCACAAAGTCCAAAAGACAATCTATAGAGTTACAATCCCTCCCATTAACCCAAAAGAATAAAGTAGATAGAATATTGAATTTAAGAGGCCAAATAGGAGACTCCTCTCCCTCAATGGATTTCCTATTCCTCTCACACCACAGACCCCACCAAATACAAAAGGGAGTAGCCCTCTAAGCATCATTGACTCGGCTCTCCACTATACACCATTTCCAAGTCTCTTAACATATCCACGGTGGAAAAAGGAAAAACCCATGGAAGACCAAAAGCTTCCAAGAACATAGACCAAACATCCCTTGCCACCGAGCAATGAAGGAGAAGATGGTTCACGGATTCACCTGACTTCTTACATATGTAGCACCAGTTCACCGTAATGTGACTCCTCCTTCTAAGGTTGTCAAGGGTAAGGATACTTCCCAGGGCAGCAATCCACGAAAGAATGCCACTTTCAACGGAGCTTTCGTCCTCCAAACAGCTTCCCATGGGAAAGTGGGGCCAGAACACTCCATTAGATCACAATAGAAGGACCTAATCTCAAATATCCCTAACCTCAAATATCCCTTTGGATTTGCTCTTCCACACCATTTCATCCCTGCCCACCCCAGTCACCACCTGGCGATAAATCAAGGCTAGGAAGTCCGTTATCTCCAAGATTTCCCAATCATTAAACTGTCTACGGAACTACACATGCACATCCCAAGGCACCCTCCCATTATTGAGTCGATAAAGGTTCAACAACCATAGCATGCCTATTGACAGCAATCCTAAAGAGCCGAGGAAACCTGTGAGACAAAGCTAAATCCCCACACCATCTGTCCTCCCAGAACCTAACATTCCTTCCACTCCTAACTTTGAACCGAATATGTTTTGAAAACTCATCCCAGCCCCTTTGGATCAACTTCCAAGAACCCATACCTGCCGGCCCTCTCGACTCCCTAGACTGCCACCCTCCATCACCCTTCCTGTGATGACAGGAAACAACCCGTCTCTACAGCTTGGGCTCTCTCGTTCCAAATCTCCAAAGCCACTTACCTAACTTATTGAACACATCCAGCCTTCGGATTCCCAACCCCCCCTTTTTGATGGGGTTACACACCCTCTCCCAGCAAACTAAGTGGTACTTGAATTCATCACCCAAAACTCCCCACAAAAACTTCTTCTGAATCACTTCAAGTCTTCAAACAACTGTCAAAGGCATCGGGATAAGAGACATGAAGTAGGTCGGAAGATTAGAAAGGGTGCTTTTCATAAGCGTAACCCTCCCCCCTTTTGACAAGTACTGTTTCTTCCAACCTGAAAGTCTCCTCTCAAACCGTTCAACGATCGGATCCCAAATAGAAATACACCTCGAAGGGTTTCCCAAAGGGTGTCCCAAGTAAGAGATCAGAAATGAGCCAAGCATGAATCTCCTCCACCACCCCTACGGGGACGATCTCACTTTTCCCAATGGTAGTATTCAGCCCAGAAACAACTTGCAAATAAGCCAAAACGCATCTCAAGTACCTCAGCTGTTCAACTTTGGCATCACAAAAGACAATAGTGTCGTCTGCAAAAAGCAGGTGAGAAATAACTAACTGATTGGACGCTCTACCCACTCAGAATCCCTGAAAAAAACAGAGCACTTCTGCCCTCCTCACCAATCTACTAAAAGTCTCCATGACGATAATAAATAAAAAAGGGGAAAGAGGGTCCCCCTGACGTAAGCCTCGAGAGCTGGAAAAAAAGCCTGCTGGGGAGCCATTCACAAGGACAGAGAAACGAGCTGTCGAAATACTAAAAAAGATCCACAACCTCCATTTGTGACCAAAGCCATTCTTTTCATCAGGTACATCAAAAAATTCCAACAAACATGATTGTATGCCTTCTCAATATCCAGTTTGCCCACAACCCCCGGAATCCACTTCTCACCCTAGCCTCAATGCACTCACTGGCAATCAAAACAGAATCCAGAATCTGGCGCCCACCCACAAAAGCATTTTGAGATTCCGAGATAACCCCGTCGAGAACTCTCATTAGACGATTGGCTAAGAGTTTCGCTATGATCCTTCATTAGTCTTTCGAATTAAGATCTTGCTCATCCCATCCGGCTAGAGATGCCACCGTAAGCGCTAGTTTCAGGAGTCGCTCTTCCATTACTGCCATCTTCCACCTATACAAATTCCAGAATCTTGCCACCTTCTCTAGTAGTGATCGTAACCTTTGTAGCATCTCGTCTCATCTGCCTCAGCCATTTTAAATTCCACAATTGCATCTCCAATAGTTCAGAATAGGGAATTGCATCACATATGGAGGGTTAACATATACACTAACAGTCGGTGCTCTTCTCTCCCCTTTAGAATGCCGGAACAACCTACCCCTAAAACACCAAACATCCAGTTTTAAGGTTGCTTTGCCCCACGATCTCTTCCCCTCCATCAGAATTTTAATCACCTCTGCATGCGACCACAACTGAAATACTAGCCGACTGTCTGGCAGCTTTGGCACCCCCACGGCACCCACTGTCCATTCTCCAAGCTTTAGAAGCACCCACTCTGCTATTTTCTCAGTCAATCTCACTGGCTTGTTAAACATCCTACAAGACATGCCTGCAATGCATGTCGCCTCTACCAAATACCCCTATCCTCAGAAACATAATCCTCCTGTCGCCGGCCCTAGCAAAACACTGGACTCACCTCCGGCATATAGTCATGGAAATCTTGCTCCCTCTGCAAACGACCTCATTCTGTTTAATGGACTCATGAGTCATGACAAAACAGAAGGGATAAAGTATGAACAATCAGCAAATTAATTTGAAAACAAAAATCTGATTATGATGTGATATTTACGTATATTGTATTTTAGAAAATTATTGTTATATTTTTTCTCAAAATCATAACGATTGGTAGATTGACCAGCCCATATCCTTGCTTTAGGTTATGAATGATGCCTTAATATCTTTTGAGTCACCTGGACATTAGATGTTGATGCCATGTTCTCATTGTTATTTTTTCTTGAAGATCTCTCCCAACTGTCATCATCAGTGAGGCTTTCACTCCTAAGTTCCCCACTTTAAAGTGAATATGAAAGGTGTAGGTACCTGATATGGTTAAGGCTCAGCATGATCAGTTGCTCATAATAGGGTTCTTTCTTATAAGATCCTTA
The DNA here is from genome assembly GCA_025631255.1 of Cornus kousa. Classification (NCBI taxonomy): domain Eukaryota; kingdom Viridiplantae; phylum Streptophyta; class Magnoliopsida; order Cornales; family Cornaceae; genus Cornus; species Cornus kousa. The sequence goes on along the minus strand of JAOTQH010023419.1, from coordinate 5,537 downwards.
AAGAATCCTTACTCTGGACAACCTTAGGAGACGCTAGATTGTGGTTAATTGGTGCTGTATGTGCAAGAGGTCGGGTGAATCTGTGAACCGTCTACTCCTTCATTGCTCGGTGGCAAGGGATGTTTGGTCTATGTTTTTGACGGTGTTTAGTCTTTTTTGGGTGCTTCCAGAATCCACGGTTGACATGCTAGAGGCTTGGAAAAGGTGTATAGTGGAGAGCTGAGTCAGAGATGCTTGTGTTGACTTTATGAGATAATCAAAACAAGAGTAAAGTAGAAGAAGAAGAAGAAGAAGAAGAGAAGAAATAAGAGGGAGAGAGAGAGAGAGAATGAAAGAATACTTTCATCCTTCCACCACATTCTATTTATACTAACAAGTTTCAAAAATTACACATAAGCAGCCAACATTATATAAGTAATAACAAATAAACCCGTGGCAGCTCTCCCCCTTAATTTGGTGCAAAGATATTTATCATCCCAACTTGACTAACATATTTTGTAACTTGATCATATGTGTTGATGTATGGAGTACAAATCAACCCAAGACGAGGCTTTTCCTTGATGAAGTGTCGATCGACTTCAATGTGCTTTGTCCTGTCATGTTGAATTGGATTGTGGGCAATGCTAATAGCAGCCTTGTTGTCACAATACAACTTCATTGACTCGTGAACACGATAACCCAACTCACCCAACATCGTACGTAGCCATAACAACTCACAAACTCCATGTGCCATGGATCTGAACTCAGCCTCTGCACTAAATCTAACTAGTACAGACTGTTTCTTGCTTCGCCATGAAACAAGATTACCTCCAACAAATGTGCAATATCCTGAAGTAGATCGTCGATCTGTCACAAACCTTGCCCAATCAACATCAGTATAGGCTTCAACACGTAAGTGGTCATGACTGCCAAACAATATCCCCTTACCAAGTGAACTCTTGAGGTAATGAAGAACATGATGAGCTGCCTCAAGGTAAGGTGTACGTGGAGCATGCATAAACTGACTAATCACACTAACAGCGTAGGCAATATCCGGGAGAATGACAGATAAGTAAATCAGTCTCCCAAACAATCATTGAAATCTTTCCACATCATCTAATGGGTCTCCATCTACATCATTAAGCCTATGGTTATGCTCAATGGGAATATCAATAGGTGTAGCTCTAAGCCTGCTTGTTTCAACCAACAAATCTAACACATATTTCCGTTGAGAAATGAACACCCCTTTCTTCGATCTACACACCTCAATGCTAAGAAAGTATCTCAACGATATGAGGTCTTTAACCTCGAACTCTATCCCCAGGAATGACTTCATTCGACGAATCTCTTTTGTATCATTTCCAGTGATAACAATATCATCAACATATACAATAAGGGTATTGGTGCAGCCTTAATGCTTCTTGATGAAGAGAGTATGATCTGCCTGACTCTGTGTACCCTACTCTTTTCACAACAGTACTGAACCTTTCAAACCAAGTACGTGGCGACTGATTTAACCTATACAAAGCTTTATTTAGCTTACACACTAAATTTTGACCATTATCAAGCTTAAACCCTGGTGGCAGAGTCATATACACCTCTTCCTCTAAGTCACCATGAAGGAAAGCATTCTTTACATCCAGCTGATGTAAGGGCTAATTCAAATTAGCTGCCAAAGAAATAAGAACATGTATAGAGTTCATCTTGGCAACTGGAGCAAATGTTTCTAGATAATCAATTCCATAGGTCTGAGTGAAGTCCTTTATATCTCTCAATTGTTCCGTCTGCATGATACTTTATTGTGTAGACCCATTTGCAGCTTACTGGTTTCTTACCCCTAGGTAATGGAATAATATCCCAAGTACCATTCTTCTCAAGGGCCTTTATTTCTTCATGCATAGCTTTCTTCCATGGAGTTTGACTGAGAGCATCTGAAACACTAGAAGGAACAGATACAGAGGAGATACACGAAGTGAAAGCACGATATGTTTGAGATAAGGCATCATAGGATACAAATTGAGATAAGGCATCATAGGATACAAACTGAGATATGGGATGCTTTATACAATTACGAACGCCCTTACGATTGGCAATAGGGACATCAAGATCAACAGGAATGCTATTGGGAAACGAATCAGGAGTATCAATGTCAACTAAGGAATTACCTAGATCGAGGGAGACTTCTTGGTCTTGGGGTGAGTTAATAACTTGTTTTGCCCTCCTAGTGTAGACAATTGGCCACTTTCCCTGCTGCAAATCATTAGTGTTAGGAGGGCTAGACATAGGTACCTCAATAAGAAGCTCCCCCTGAATGGGAACAGGCAAAGGAAGGGGGCATTCCCTCTGAATGGACAACGGATTCTTTACCTGTATAGTAGTCTCCCCCTGTAGAGAATCCTGAGTAGTGGAAAAAAAAAGGAACATACTCAAAGAATGTAACATCCATGGATACAAAGCGACGACGAGTGGTAGGTTTATAATACCGATACCCTTTCTGAGTGGTGGAGTATCCAAGAAAGACACATCGGATTGCCTCTGGGTCCATTTTGTCCTTGTGATGATGAATGTGAACATAACAAACACAACCAAACACTTTCGGTGGGACAGTAAACAAGGCAGTGTCATGGTGTAAGACAGAGAAGGGGGGATTGATAGCCAAGAACCTTAGAAGGTATGCGATTGATAAGGTATGTAGCTGTTAGGGTTGCATCAGCCCAATAACTTTTAGGCACTCCCATCCCAATTAGAAGAGAACGGGTCACCTACGTAATATGACGATGTTTTCTTTCAGATACATCATTCTGTTGTGGTGTATCGACACAAGAGGTTTGATGGACAATCCCGTTATCAACAAAAAAGGAGGCAAAACCACCATACATAAACTCTCCTTCATTATCAGATCGAAGGATTTTGAGGGGACAACTAAATTGAGTACATACCATCCTATGAAAGGTTTTAAAAATGGAATGAACTTCATCTTTGGTTTTCAAAAGATAAAGCCAAGTATATCGACTAAAGTTATCAAAAACCACAACAAAGTAACGAAAACCAAGTAACGAAGTAATAGATTTAGGACCCCACACATCAGAATGAACAAGCTGCAAAGGAGCTGTATTTTTATTAATACTAGTAGGATAAGAAACACAACATTGTTTGGTAAGAACGCATGTTTCATAATTTAACTTAAAAGATTCAACAGAAGCAAACTGGGGAAGCACATTATTCAAAACAGGAAGAGGTAAATAACCTAGTCAATTATGCCATCGCATTAATAGATCTTTATTGACACTACTATTCCTAACACTAGATTGATTTGCCACATAATAAGAAGTTGGCCTCGCGTTCAGCAAATACAAGCGATTGTCCTCACATCCACTTCCAATCGTATTCCCCGTGTCCAAGTATTGAAACACACAGTGAGATGGAAAAAAACACTACAATTCAAGCCTTTTGTAATGTGACTGATAGAAAGGAGGTTATTGGTAAACTTTGGGACATGAAGAACAAAGGATAAGGTAAGATTAGGAGAGCCAGAAACAGTGCCCTTCCCCGCAATGGAGGTGAAGGTATCCTTAGCCACTCTAACCTTATCCTTACCAGAAAATAAGTTGTACAAAGAAAAATCAGATGCTATACCAGTCATGTGATCAATGGCTCCTGAATCAATGATCCAGTGTGGTCCACCAGATAATGTGGAAACTTGATGTGCCGAATGAGAGGTACCTGTCTGAGTGAATTTAGAGGTGGAAACGGAGGAATGTTGTGCTAGTAGATGTCGGAGAGCATCAAGTTCAGCCTTGGACAACTTGGTGGCCCTGAGGAGGCATGACCAGTAGAATCAGTATCATGCTCTACAGTATGTGCCATAGATAACCCCTTAAATGGACTAGGTCTTGGCCTAACATTCGCATTAGCAGAAGCTGGAGTAAGGCGACCGTGTAGATTCCAGCATGTTTCCCTAGTGTGGCGCGTAAGCCCACAATGATTACACCTCAACTTGCTTTTGTCATCTTATTTCCCTCCTTTTGCAGGATTGGGCTTGTTCCATTGTTGTGGCAAGGGCAGACCTCTCAGACAATGGTAATTCTGACTTAGGCTTAGTGTATACAGGTGTAGACATAGCCTTCATTCTACTTTCCTCAGCCTAGGTATACGAAAACACATCTCTAACAGAAGTAGGGGCTGGATACTTGCCTAACACTTGTACCTTAGCATGCTCGTATCTCGAATGCAGACCACCCAAGAACTAATAGATTCGATTCCTTTGTACCGTAGCATGAAATGCTTTAACATCAGCTGCACACACAGGTATGTAGTCTTGGTAGTGATCTAACTCTTTCCATTTACCACGTAGAATGTGGTAATATGTAGCAAGAGTTTGGTCTTCCTGCTTGAATCTTGAAATTTGTTGTTGGAGTTCATACAGTTTTGCAAAATTACCAACCGAGGAATACGTCTCTTCCACAACCGTCCATAGCTTTTTAGTTGTTTTTACAAACAGAAACCCTTTGCTGATCTGTGGCTGCATGGACTGCAACAACCACGTCATAACTAGTGCATTATTTGCACTAGTTATGACATGATAGTCCCTTCGATATGGTTGATCATCCTATAGCCAGTGATATGCATACGAGCAGATTGAGCCCACTCCATATAGTTTGTCTCATCCAGCCTAACAGTAGTAATACAAAGGCCTGGATGGTGATCACTACTACATCCCAATACTGGAGTCAGACTAGAGAAGACTAAGCTTCTTTTGAAGTCACCTCTGAGTTAGACATTTTATCAAACAATTGCTGGGTATACAGTCCTCAGAAACAAAAACAACAACAAAATACGTAGAGAACCACCTCTCTAACACACAAACTTCAACTAAAAAGATTACCCACTTCTGAGATGCATAAAAAAGCGACCACACAGTCACCACACAAATCCTAGAAAGCAATAAAGTAGACCATACTAGAGTCATGAACGACGAAGAAAAAGTCGCTGTTATAGAACCCCGCAAACACAAAAAAAAAACACTGATCGAGACTGCAATAGCTAAAAAGAAAAAAGAAAGAAAGAAAGAATAACATCTTGGAATACGCGGTACGTGTGGATGTGATCAACACTACTTCCTTGTAAACAAATTCCATCTTGGAATCTCTTCAAAGCCTTTCACACCCACTAAGGTTTACACAAACTTGCCTTACGGTTTCAACTACAAACCTAGAGATTTACAAACCATGCTTTGATACCTTGTTGACTTTAAAATATAATCAAATCAAAAGTAAGTGATAAAGAAGAAGAAAAAGAGAAGAAAGCGGATGAGAGAAAAAGATAAAGAGATGGGGAAAGAGAGAAAGCATGGTTGTTAAAGGCTCAAGGCGCACAAAAGCGCAAATACCTCCTGGAGCCTGAGGTACAAGGCGCAAGGAGAGGCGCGTGCCCGACTGAAGCAAGGCGCACGTTGAAAAAAAAAAAAAACAAAACCCACCTAATAAAGTATTAAAGATGCAATAGTATATATAAAGATGCAAAAGTTAACTAAATGAATTACTTAAGTTCAATATTCA
>JAOTQH010023314.1:0-18200 GCA_025631255.1 Cornus kousa | reverse complement strand
TCGATATATTGTATAAACTGTTTCTGAAGTTGTGTTTTAATTAAAATTAAGGATGCTTGTTAAGTTTATACGAATATCTAGGTTTGTTTTGGACATGGATTAGATCTTAGGAACTGTAACAAAGGAGTATAGAGAGTTTTTGCATCGTCGGAGGCAAAGAAGAATAGAATCAGTTTACGGCTCTCAAGGGAGAGAGAGCCGGCTCCCTAATTGAGGGAGCTAGCTCCCTCATGGACAGAGCCGGCTCCCAATAGGAGGGAGCCGACTCCCACTTGTGGGGAGCCGGCTCCCAACAGGGCAAAGCCTGCTCTATTATTTTGGGAGCTGGCTCTCAGGTTGGGACTTCTACGAGATGACAAATGTTGATACTATTGTTGGGTTTTGGGGTTCCAGGGTAGTTTTGGATGATCCTGGGGGTTTGAAACAATTAAAATGGACTTGTTAAATTCCCTAAAAGCATAATATATATTCTTTTGCTAATATCTTGTACAATATGGAATTTTAATTAAATTAGTATATTGTAAATTGGATGATTTATTTTGCTTAATATTATTTTAGCAATGTAAATGGATATTAGATGATGGTAATTTTATGTTAGAAGTATAATGTAATCATGTGTTATCTCTGATTTTATCATGCTAAAGGATTTAATCAGTATGAAATTTTAATAGAATTTGTATGCTAGTAATGGATGACGTAATGGCTTAAATTTACCTTAGCAATTAGTATGGATGTTAGATAATTTTAATCATACGGTGGCAGAATAATATGGTCAAGCACCTGGTTTGATCTTATTAGGCTTATTTCTGGATAATTGATGTATTTAAATTATTTCATCAACTATGGTTTTTTTGATGTATTACTTTGGATATTGCATCATTTATGGATTTTATAGATTATATGCACCGGTATGGGACGGTGGCATATTAGGGATGGATTATATCAAAACACTAACTCGTACTTATTCATGCATAATGGAATGGATTAACTAAAAAGTCAAATCCTACAAATTTTCATGTCAGGTTAACTAAAATAGTTGAAGGACATAATGGATGTTTGTTTTTATGTTCTGTATTAGGATAGAATATATTCATATATATATAATTATGATACCACGATATAAGCTTGAGTCTCAGGATCGATGGTTAGGGAGTGTATATGCATTGGGATGTATAGCTGGTTATGATAGTTTAATATGTACCCTGCTAGGTCTAGGTACTCATGCCCACTTCCAGTGCGTTTGCATGTTGCCTACTAGTTAGGTTGAGATTACCTTGTCGTCCAGTGAGAGTCCCTTAGTATGGATATATCTACATATATTGACTATTTAGTTATTGTTGAGATGTCTAGGATGTATTTAAGTATCGAGTCTCTGTGTGGATTTTAGTAGAGTAGAACTTGTTCGTGGACCTGACCCACTATTATTCTTTTTAGGTATCGGACGGTTCCAGTCTTAGAACTTGTTCGTGCTGAGCAGAGACAATCATTCACTCTTCTAACTACGTAGGACTATTATTTATATTTTAATTTTGGTTTTCATTTTTAGATCAGTTTGTTCAGTTGGGATTTTCTAGGGGTCCACTTAGTATGGATTCCCGAGTTGTGTTGATTTGGAGGATTGGATGCATCAAAATATTTATTTATTTAAAGAAATTTATTCTGAGGATTTTATTAATGGAAGTTTATTCTAATGAATTATTGGACTGTCATTTTAGTTTCTTTTCAACAGTTTATTTATTCTTATTAATCATATTTGTATTCTATGTTCAATTATTGCCGATTCGTTTTAATATCCTTGGGTATTCGAGCGTGGGCCTGGTCAACCCGAATCTGAAAATCTGGGGGTATCACACTTGGCAAGGAATGACATGCCTTTCAAAGACATTACATCCTAACAGAAAGTGCAAAAGTACCATAGAAATATGCAACAGGAATCAAGAAAGCCACACTCATTCCTGACCTAGGTTGGCTTGAGAGGTGTGGATCAGAAAAGGAAATAAAGATACTCGTCCAAGAATGGTTATGTAATACCCATAATTTTAAAAGGATAGTCTCGGTATTTAATTAATTATTTTAATTACATTTTTAATTATTTATTTAATTTCTTGGCTATTTATTTAATTGTTTATTTGAATTAACTAATTATGTGTTTATTTGAAATACTTGTCTAATTTGTCTAATTGAGGTATTTGCCTACTGTTGTGTTATGTGTAATTTAATTGTTAGGATTTAATTATTTATTTTATGTTTTATAGTAGTCATGGACCAACCCAATGGGTTACATGGACTATTGGGATGGGAGGTCAAATGAGTACAAGTATGACCCTTGAAAAGTTGTATGTCTATATGTAGATATATATATGTACAAAGATAATAATCTCTTATTAATATTATTTTTAACATTTATATTAATAATAGTAATATGGAATAATCTAATATATATATATATATATAATATAAGATTATATATACGTATAAATTATAATTACCCTTATGATATTTTTACCTTTTCTTTTATATTTTTCCTTATAGTTAGACAAAGACTAAAATTAGTACTATAGTTTATTTTGTATATGCCTATATATATACAATTATAAGTCTGCCAAGGGTTAAAAATCCTATTCACATAATAGAGAGAACAGAGATTTAGAGAGAAACTTTTAGTGAGAAGAAAGAGAGTTCGGCCAAAAGGGAGCTAGACCAAGGAGGAAGGAAAATGATCTGCTTGTGGGTTGAACTAGGAGTAGCAGAGGAGCTTTGACGGCAGCCAACATCACCGAAAAATTAGAGAAGAAGGAGTTACAGTTTTGAACCAAAAACCTTAGAGGTAAGTTCTAATTATGTCTCTTCTCCTTTGACTTGTGTTCTATACATGCTTAGTTATAATCTAAGATTTTTAATTGGATTTAATAAACTATTTTGCATGCTAAAAATCTTAATTTACAGTGCTTGGATGTAATGACCCAGTCATTTTCTTACCTTTCCTTTTCCTGAAACTTTGTGAATAAATTTTTTCCGTTTAATGTTCTTTTCTGAGTTAAGTTTCTCATCACTTGGTTTCATCTTGAGTGCTTGAAAATGGTTTTTGAGACTCTTTCATTTGGATTGATAACTTCCTTTAAGGACCGAGTCATTTCCACATTTTCACTTTTCAGATACTATTCACTTTTTGTCCTTTTCCCTATTTTGTCTTAACCCCGCTTGTCTCTTTTTGGTACAACCTCACTTTTCATGCTTGGAGTTGGTTTTTGACTTCACGTACCTTCATTCTAAGTGGTTTCCATGAAATACGTATCTTTACTTTTGTAAGAAAGTACTCTGGTTGCTCCCAGTATTCATAGGGGTATGGATGCACAGTTCTTCAAAATCTTTATCTTTTTCTGGAGATTTTTCATAAATATCTTTTAAAGATATTTTATTTTAGAGATTTTTAAGAAAATATTTTTGAAAGATATTTTCATTCTGGGTCATTAGTGCAGTTAACCCTTTTTGGAGGAGCCATTGTGTAATTAGCGAAAGTTATTGCAAAAATACCACATTTTGAGTCTAGATCCTCGTACGGGATTCATTTTCACATTTTGTCGAGTCGTGTGCTCTTAGAATTTCCTTCTGGTCATTTTTTTTTTTAGTTTCAGGGTTTCTGACCCCGGTTGCCGCAGAACTTGTTCAGGGCTTATCTCTATGCTCAGGACTCGGTTTTCGACACTATTTCTACCATTATTCATATTTTCTTATTTTGGTTCTTTTTCATTCACAGAGTTTTTCCGGTTGAGTGCGTCTGCTCAAATTCTACTTTTCCGGACCCGGTGGGGCCTTTTCGGGGCACTTTTAGGGTTTTGCTATAAATAGAAAGTCTTAGTGAAAAATCACTTTTTCCATCATCTTCCTCACTCTTTGGCTAGCAGCCATGGGTGATCCTTGGGCTGCCACCTTTTCACCTTCTCCTCCACTTGATTTCCTTTGTAAAAAGTCTTCTACCTTAACGTTTATCGTAGGCCTTGTCGTACTCTACCTTTCCCCTTTATTAGAATCCATTTCTGACCATTTTCTGAGTTTGGATTTGAAGCCAAATTGGGATTTTGGTATGGCTTCCTTAGGGTTTAATGATTACCTTATTGTCCCCGACAAAACTTATAAGTTTCGTCGGATTCGGAACGGTTTCATTTCGGTGGGGATTTGTGATTTCATCATAAAATGAGGTATGTGGTGTTATAGTTTATTATTCTTAATGTATTTTATGCTATTGATGCTTATACAACTTGTTTACTTGCTTTGATATCAAATCTAGAAATTTTATTATTTAATTTTCTTGTATGAGAATTGATTCTCCCAGTTGGTTATAGCTTGGTTTAAACTTGTGACATGATATTATATTACTCCTAGACATGTTCATTGATATATATTAAATTTAGAGCATTTGGACACGTATTGAAGATTTTATTAAATATTTTTCTTGAATAAATATTTAAATCATGTGGCCTTAACTAACTTGAAATCAATGTATGATGTCATATTATATTAGGTCCTAGCATGCTCTTCAACACATGTGAAATTGAGAGAAATAAGAGATGTTTTGAAATCTAGTAATAATTAATTAATTTGATTAATTAAATTGCTCCAAGTGCACTATTCACTCCATTGAATTTTTGACTTGATATACTTTCACATATATTAAATCGAGAATATTTAATTAGGTTTTGAAACCTTTCATTTAATTATTTTTTAGTATTTAAGTTTAATACTCATGGCCGTATCTTGTATGTGATTCACTTGTAGCATGCTCTTAAATTAAGTCTTGACATGTTATATAACATACATTAATTTGAGAGCATTGGATGACTTTCAAAATCTAAAAATTTTAATTAAACGAATTAATTAAAATTCATTCAATGGTTCTATGAGTATGATTAAGTTTCTAACTTGGTATTCATGATTTTCTTGACAAGTTCCTTCATGTGTATCACATTGAGAATAATTGGATAAGCTTAGTGACTTACATTTATTTATTTCCTTTTTATGGAACTTAATTCACATGGTTGTGTCGTGCATAAAATGAACTTGTAACTTGATATTGAACTTGTCCTTGATATGATTCTTGACTTGCCTTGAAATCTTGATAATTTAATCTCTCAAGTAGATTTAATTCATTTTTTATGCTTCCATCGAGTCAATCATGCCTTAATATTGAACTCTTGTCAAACATATGAATCGAACTTGTATTTTATAAACCTTTATCTTTTTATCAAGCATCATGACCCCTTGTGTCATGGTTTCATTAATGTACTTAATTAACATGCACATTTGTCTTGGAATGGTTTAATTACTCATGTGTTGTTTAGTAAGTAATTGAATCATGTATCTTATACTTGTGGTATATTTACTTCAATGGATTCCATGTGCTATATATATTGGTTTTAGTCTATGTAGATGTACACTATGATTTCTTGACTTTTCACATGCCATCATAGTTGAGAACTTATGGCATGACTTGTATGTTCCGAAATCTTAGTTGTGCATGGAATGTGATTTAATGCATTACTTGTATCTTAATACACTCTTTGTTGCACAACTTGTTGATTTTGGAACTTGGGATATCAATCAAGAATTGACATGGCTAGGACTTGGTTCTAGTACAGGAGATAGTGAGCTCCCTACACTATAGTGCGCACTAGGGGAAAATATCCATGGTTTAGTAGCCCTAAAGTGATCCCAAGAGTACGGTTTTAATCCAAGCGATATCCGAGTTTCGACATTGGTTGATTTCACTCTTTAAATTTCAAGTTGCTATTCTTTGAAGATTTAAAAGTTGTCATGTTATGTGAAATGCTCCAATCTTGTTTAATTTTATAAATAATATGCATTATCTTTGACTTCATGTATTACTCTTGTCTTGTTAATTGGAATGCTCCAATCATGTTAATTACATTGACAATGTAATTCTTATTAATTCATATCCGAGTATTCTTTTTTTCGTGTTAATTGGAATGTACCAATCATGTTAATTGTATTAATAATGTAATTCTTGTTAACTTGCATTCAAGTATCCTTCTTGTCGTGTTATATAGATTATTCTAAACCTTGATTAATTACATTGATAATGTGATTCATGTTAACCATAAACTTGTCATATTCCTTGGATTATCCCAACCTTGATTCATTTCATATATGTAGATATATCATGATTGTTGTTACTTATACTCTAAGGCAGCTTAGGATGCTCCTTGAGTCACATCTTGTCATAGACGTTAGGTGGCATGAGCCCCTTTAACATGTTTCACCTTAAGGTGATAAAATTATAAAATGTTAAGTCGATGCATACTCATTTCCTACAAGTAGCTTTATGTTACTCACCCCGAAGTTACTGGGGATTTTTTTTAGGTACGAAGACTTGGTTCATGATGCTTATTGCTTCTTGGATGACTTGTAGCTTTCAAGTTTCCATTTTATGTAAATGTTAGCATGAAAGATCATTTTGTAGTCTTATACGTCAAAATTTGTCTTCTTTGGTTCCATATATGTAATATGTACCTAAGTACACCTTTTGTAATGTATGTATGAGGTGAGGCCGGAGACCAATGACATGTATTTGTATCCTATACAACATTTAACTTCATGAAATATTATGAAAATCTTGAAAATTCATAAGTCATTGTTTCACAACTTTTGCTTCGGGTGTGGGAATTTCATTCTTTTTCTTTCGGAGAGCGCATTTTTAGGCATTTTTGGCCATTGAGAGGTTATATTTTGCATTGTGGTTATTTTGACACTGTAGGCCATTGGGACATGCCTTAAATGTCTTTTTACTTTTGCATGCATGTCCACATCTCACAAAAACCTTAAAATTAAGTTTTTTGAAACTTCCATGGGCGATTTATAGATTTTTATACAAAAACTCATGCATTAGAGTTGATTTAAGCTTTTTCTTATTTTAGTATGTTAAAGATGGTATTTGTGATCATGGAATGTTTTTAAACTTGTTTTAGGTCACTTGGGATGCATGCAATAGCTTGAGTGGACCAAACATCATTTCTGCACTTTATAACAGCAGTTTTTGCTGCTGTCTGCTACGTCGGTGGGCTGATAAGGTCCATCAGCCGACTAATGGCCTTCGTAGGTGAGTTCTAAAGAGTTTGCATGTGTAATAGGGCATTTCGGTCGGCTGGTACTATACATCAGTTGGTTGATGATGAGGTTTTAGCTGGTTGGTCCTATCTTAGGGATGATATACATCTCTAGAGGCCATGTTTCTATTTCGCTTCCGCATTTTGGATCCGTTTCGGGTCATCACAAAACACACTGGGTTTATAAAATCCAGGGTTATCACGTTGGATATAGGTAATGGGTTGTATGATTTTTAGTTATTTTAAATAAATTAATTCATGGTATGTGTTTTAAATTGATGTATAAATGTTTATATACTATAAAATCAATGTGGGAACAATCTGGGATGTAATTGGTAAGCTTTGAACCTTCAACAATAGAGGTTTGAAGCAACAGAGCCATCGGAGAAGAAGAAGTTAGTTTGCCACGGAAGTTCGGTCGACCGGTTTACTGTTTCGATCAACTGAAGTGGCACAGCAGTGAAGGGGAGAAATTATCTTTCAGCTGACCGATTTGGTACTTGGAACTGTTTCTAGAATTTTTACATATTGTATATGCTTGTATGTGTTGAATTTGTTTTAAATATTCTAAATTTGTTAAGATAGATTCGTTGAGGAATGGGAAAGTATGATTAAATATTAATGTGCTAATGATAGGATCAACATGAACTTTAATTACATATATATATATGTTGTTGATGGAGGATATAAATGCTTAACTTTAATTTAGCATGATTTCATGATGCATGCATATGATTTTAGTCATATATTGTTAGTTTAATATGATCACATATATGTCTGATTTATATTATGCTCAATTCTGGATTTAATTGACGTAGTATTATATTTATTTCATCAATTGTGGATTGTATGATGTAATGCACCAATATGGGATGGTGGCATTTTAGGGACGGATTAACTTATCAGTTAAGTCCTACCTATTTTGAATAAGGGAATTGATTAACTAAAATGTAAAGTCCTACTTATATTTGTGTCAAGTCAACTTAACAAGTTGAAGGACCTACTGTGGATTACTTTATATTGGATATGATGGTTGTTATATTTTTATATTTTTAGTTATGAGCCATGATATGAGCTTAAGTCTCAAGATCTATGGTTAGGGCGCGTATATTGCCAGGGATGTGTAGCTAGATATAGTGTAGTTATGTACCATGGTAGGTCTAGGTACTCATACCTACTATATGTGCATTTTACATGTTACCTACTATTCAAGTTGAGACAACCCTATAGTTTAGTGAGGCTCCTTAAGTGTGTATATACATATATACAGACTATATAGTTATTGTTGAATTGACTTGGATGTATACGTGTATCGGGTCTCTGTTTAGGATGTACTAGATTAGAACTTATTTGTAGGCCTGACCCACTATTATTTTTCAGGTGTTCGTCAGATCCAATCATAGAGGTGGTTCGTGCCGAGCAGAGACTATTCATTCACTCTTCCGATTCAACGTAGGAGTCTTCCTTAGGTTATAATATTTATTTTCAGTTTTATTTCATATCTATTTGGTTTCAGTTGGATTATGGATAGGGGTCCACATGATGGATTCCCGAGTTGTAACCGTAGATTTGGATAAAAATCATTTGGAGGCTTATTTAATGAATTTATCTAAGGAGTTATTATTTTGTTTTTTTTCTGCTTATTTATTTATTCTTATTTCTTTTGTACTTAATGTTTTTTTAAATATTAATTATTTGATATCATTCGGTTCTGTGCACGGACTTGGTTACCCGTGGCTCTAGAAATGAGGGGTACATAATTGGTATCAAAGCACTCCAAGTTCAAGTGTCTCTAAGATTCTTTCGTTATAAGACTTCCGCGTAGCGTATTCTTTTGTTTAGAGCTAAAGTTTAGAATTCGTTGTATTCCTTTATGATCCGTTTAAAACGTACTCATGTTAATTTTATTCGGTGATTTCAGAATGGTTGGCACTAGGAAAAGGATGGGGTCCACGGTGAAAGCAAGGAATGACCCAAAGAAGCAAAAGAAAATTCCGAAAATCCCTCTAAGAAGGCTAACCAAGAAGACAAAGTTGGAGACCTAAGGATTTTGTCCGATAAGTGCTATCTCGGAGCATAAACTAAGAAAGATTTCTTGTATACAAGATTGCCCACCATATTGTGGGCCCAACACAACTTCGGTGGTGCTCAAAGTGGAGAAAAGTGAAGAGGAGGACCTTGAGGAAGATCATAATGAAGGAGATACCAAAGTATCTAAGAAGGAGGGTACCAGAGCTTAGGGATGAAGGCACTTTTAAGAGTGATATTTATTACTAGTAGTAGTGGAAGTATTGTTAGAAGTGTAGTACTATTAAACCACGTGCACTAGTGTTTTTTTTACCATTAAAGAATATATGATGATTATTCTTTTGGAAGTTTATAATTTAAAGAAGTTCTTAATAAAGTGAATTTATTGATTTGGTATCTCGATTGTGTATCATGAGAGAATTTTTATGATATTTATATCAATGGTTTTATTAAACCATATTGGAAGGTGTAGGTTGTGATAATAAAGGATATCTCAGTGGAGTGATGGTATTTGGGGAAGCAAACAAAATTTTGCTTATAACTATGTTATGTTGAAACGAGACGATTGCCAACGAGTTTATAAAAAAAAATTAGTGGGAATCAATCCTGTAAGTTTGGTTTTAGAGGAGACAGTTTGGCACCTTCAAGGGTAGTTGCTATACTTATGGAGAGCTTAGACACACTTCCAGGTAGTGTTCTAAAGCTAGATAGGGACAGCATGTGCAGTAGAGACAGAGGGCATCATTACCTTTAGCCGCTCCACAGATTCCACGGATTCAGGGACAGACATATCCGGCTTCACTAGCACCTTCACCGCCTCAGGGATAGGCACCGCAGTAATTGCATTATGGCAGGGTGTATAACCCCATGCACAGGATGTTCAGGCACCTCAGGCTGTTAAGGGTATGTTTTCTATATATGGTACACATGGTCGTATCTTATTTGAAACAAGTACAACACATTCATGCATATCCAATACTTTTGTTGCATTATTTGGGATAACAATACAAAAATGCTATAGACCTCATGGTATTTCTACACCTTTAAGCAATACCACCATTTTACATTAAAGTGATGGGCCTGTGACACTAGATATTGGTAGACTTAGATTTCTAGCCAATCTATTTGTCTTGGACTTGCATTCTTATGATATAATACTTGGGTTTGATTGGTTATCTCAATACCATGTCCAAGTGAATTGTTCTGATTGGTCTATTATTCTCATAATACCTGGTCAAGATATGTACGTCGTCGTTATGCCACGTTCTAATAGGGTTTCTAGCACTTATTTATTTTATGTAGAGGAAGAGACCGAGAAAGAATTACTGTGTCACTGGATATTAACTTGGCATATAACTGATGTCCGCGAAGTATCAGAAAGGGGGATAGCGGTGGATCCAGCTAAGCTTTCTGCAGTGGTAGAGTAGGGATAACCTATTTTACCTACAAAAATTCGAAGTTTTCTCGGATTGGCAGGATACTGTCGTAGGTTCATTCACTCATTTGACCAAGAAGGGTATACGATTAGTATGAGATGAAAACTATCAGAAAGCTTTTAATAAGCTAAAGAACAAGTTGACTTCTGCACCAGTTATATCTACGCTACAGAGCGGGATAGAGTATCTTGTCTACACATATGCTTCTTTGTAAGGTCTTGGGTGTGTTTTGGTGCAAGAGGAATGACCAATTTCGTATGGATTTGAAAGCTTAAACCTCATGAGCTTAATTATCCAACACATGATTTGGAGTTGGCAGCTATGGTCTTTACCTTACGCATTTGGAGGCATTATCTATTGGGAGAGTCCTTCAGACTATTTAGCGATCACAAGAGTCTACAGTATTTGTTCACTCGGTGGGAGCTGAATATGAGATAGCACCTCTCGTTAGAGTTTGTGAAAGACTATCATTTCTCTATAGAGTATCGTCCAGGAAAAGTGAATATGGTGGCAGATGCACTCAGTCACTGACCCTATACGAGTCTTTTTACATTATTCACCACTGAGTGGATCAAACACAATTGATTACTTTTATTAGGGATCGCATGCACACTGCCCATAGTAGGCAGAAGAGTTATGCAGATCGTCGTACTCGTATTTTGGAGTTTCAGGTGGGAGCTCAGGTTCTACTCAAAATATCTCCTATAAAGGGAGTAATGCACTTTGGGAAGAAAGAAAAGTTGTCACCATGTTTTGTTGGTCCTTTTATGATTACGGATCGAATTAGAACAGTGGCTTATCGTTTAGCACTTCTGGATAATTTAGATCGTGTCCATAACGTGTTTTATGTTTCCATGTTACGAAAGTTTTTGTGAGATGAGGATCGTTATTAGCATATAGATGTTGGTAAGATTGAGTTGCAGTCGGATGCAACATATACGGAATTGCCATGTCGTATTGTAAACCGCCGAGATCAGATTCTTCGCAATAAGGTTATACTTTTAGTACGTGTCCAGTGGAGTCATCATAATAAGGCTCAATCTACTTGGGAACAGGAGAATGTCATTTGCTCCACATTTCCAGAAATAATGGAAGAAAATAAGGGCGAATTCCGAGGACGGCATTGCTTTTATTAGGGTGGAAGAATATAATACTCGTATTCTTAGAAAGATAGTCTCGGTATTTAATTAATTATTTTAATTATATTTTTAATTATTTATTTGATTTCTTGGCTATTTATTTAATTTTTTATTTGAATTAACTAATTATATGTTTATTTGAAATACTTATCTAATTTGGCTAATTGAGGTATTTAATTTTTAGGATTTAATTATTTATTTTATGCTTTATATTTAAAGGAGTTGGACTTGGACAGTAGTCATGGACCAACCCTATGGGTTGCATAGACTACTTGGATAGGAGGTTAAATAGGTACGAATATTACCCTAGGTTAGTTGTATGTGTATATATATAGATATATAAATGTACAAGGATAGTAATCTATTATTAATATTATTTTTTAATATTTATATTAATAATAGTAATACGGAATAATCTGATATATATATATTTATATAATATATATATATATATATAAGATTATATATACGTATGAATTTTTAATTACCCTTTTGATATTTTTTTCTTTTCTTTTATATTTTTCCTTATAGTCAGACATAGACTAAAATTAGGATTAGGGTTTATTTTGTATATGCCTATATATATACAATTATAAGTATGCCAAGGGTTAAAAATCATATTCACGTAATATAGAGAACATAGAATTTAGAGAGAAAAATTGTGAGTGATAAGAGAGAGAGTTTGGCCAAGAAGGGGCTGGATGAAGGAGGAAGGAAGAGGGTCTGCTTATGGGTTGAACCAGGAGCAGCAGAGAAGCTTTGATGGCAGTTAAGGTCGCTAGAAAATTAGAGAAGAATGAGTTACGGTTTTGAAGCAAAAACCTTAGAGGCAAGTTCTAATCCTGTCTCTTCTCCTTAGACTTGTGTTCTATACATGCATAGTTATATTCTAGGATTTTTATTTGGATTTAATAAACTGTTTTACATGCTAAAAATCTTAATATAAAGTGCTTGGATATAGGTAATGGGTTGTATGATTTTTAGTTGTTTTAAATAACTTAATTCATGGTATGTGCTTTAAATTGATGTATAAATGTTTATATGTTGTAAAATTAATGTGGGAACAAACTGGGACGTAGTTGCTAAGCTTTGAACCTTCAATAATAGAGGTTTGAAGTAATAGAGCCATCAGAGAAGAAGAAGTTAATCTGCCACGGAGGTTCGGTCGACCGGTTTGCTGTTTTGATCAACCGAAGTGGTTCAGCAGTGAGAGGTAAAGATTGTATTTCGGCCGACCGAATTGGGTATTTCGGTCAACCAAAATAGATGTATCGGCCGACCGGTTTGGTATTTCGGTTGACCGGTTTGGTACTAGGAACCGTTTCTAGGAATTTTGTATACTGTATATGCTTGTATGTGCTGAATCTATTTTAAATATTCTAAATTTGTTAAGATAGATTCGTGGAGGAATGGGAAAGCATGATTTAAAGTTAATGTGCTAATGATAGGAACAACATGGACTTTAATTATATATATGTTGTTGATGGAGGATATAAATGCTTAACTTTAAAGGTGAAGTGCAAAAAACACCCCTAAAGTATACTTTTCATAGCATTTTTACCCCCTATTTAAAAAGGTGTGCAAAAAACACCCCTATTCTTTACACATTGTGCAAAAATAACCCCAAATAAAAAAAATTGACATAAATTAATGTTATAATGGCCATTTTACCCTTTTACATTTTCAAAAATGCCCATACCAAACTTCCCCCCTCTCTAGAATTTCCTACTCTTCTTAGGATCTCCTCTGCTCTCACCATCAGTCCTTCTCATGGCCTTCTTATAATTGTAAGATATATATATACACACACATATAAAACACACTCACTACACACACACACACACATACACATATATACATATTATCGATGTAAATACTGAAAGAAAAAGGGGTGAAACATCTAACTAATGTTAAGAATGAGCTTACCTTAGAGCCACATCATGTTACTTTGTTTGATGTAAGACTAGTGGATATTTGATGGGATCCAATGAATGGCTTTACGGATGTGTGGTAGCTCGAGACAACTGGGTTTAAATTAATTTTTTTATGGGTTAGCGATAGAGAGTTTAGATGGGGGCTCATCAGAAAACATGGGGGCGAGGGGCTTTGATGTGAACATGACGCCGCCGCAGTTGTGGTGTCATCTCCGAGCAGTGCAGTGTTGTAATGTTCCTGAGTTTTGTCATTTTTCATTTTCTAGAATTTTTTGATTTTACGAGGGTATTTTTGTCTTTTCTCATTTTACGTACCGGACACCGTGGGGTGCACCGGATGTGTCAGGGAGTTGCGCGGGGCATTTTCCTTAGTTCAAGACTCTCCAAAATGTATTAGTTGTCATTTCGGCATTTTTCTATCTTTCGGGCCGAGAGGTCCAGGTGGGACCTTCTACAGGGATTGTTGTACATGAGAGTTATGTCACGAGTTCATTGCATATCATGCATTATTCCATTGTGTATATTTATTTAATTAAATGATTAATAATGTAGTGGTGATTTATTTTGGGTATATATATTTACATTAAAAGGAAAATGGGATTTTTGTAATGGGACCACATGTTTGTATTTTTGTGGCCTTAAAGCCATTCTTAGCTTATCAACTCTCATTTCTCCTCTCCCTCACATTGAGTTCTCTCTATCTCCTTCTCATTTTTTTTTTTCTTTTTTTCTTTCTACAAAACTTTAAGCTTTGATCTTTCTCTCATCTTTGAGAAATTGCTAATATCACTTGAGGCGAAGTTGGAGAGCTTGTTGAGAATTTCGTTTTGATCAGAGCCAATCTCCGTTTGGCCAACCTTGGGATTTTTGAAATTAGGGCTTAGATTTGGGGATTTTGGGGTTTTTCTTCAATTAAGAGGTAGGGGTCTCTAATACACAATTTCTTATGCTTTTGTAAGTTATTCTTGTATAAATTGTTATATAGCATGATTAACTTGTATAAATTCTTGCAAAATGGCTTAAATGTTGTATATGGAATGTGTGATTATGTGTTAATTGATATGTTGTGATCAAGTATGCTTGTATGAAATAGAATTCATGTTTTGCATAATGCTAGAATTGTTGTTGAATAGAAACATGGGATATGTACTTGTATAGACATTTACTTGAAGAGCATGTATAATTTTAGATGTTGACTCGAAAGGCATGATTTTTCCTCATTTCATGACATTGTAATATATAGACATTCATGCATGGCATTAGGAAAGAAAATGGGAAAGTTGTTTTGGAAAGAAAGGAAAAATGATTTTGTGAAATGCTTTAATAAATGATTTTATAAAAACCCGGATAGTTAAGAGGCGCCTAGTAGTCCGTGGCGTTAATGTGATCTAAAGAGAATTAGGGAGAGACCCTAGTGTGGTTGAGCTACCTAGGCCCAGACGATGCCATGGAGGTGCCATATGGTCAGGGATAATTAGCCAATCCTTCCCTCGTGGCGTTGTAGAGGTGTTATGTGTCGGGTTACATTAACGGTTTGGAATGGTGAAACGGAATTGTTTTGGGAATTTGGGGAGAGACATTACATGACATTGCATCCTATATCACGGCATGTTTCATTTGTGACTCGGATTATTGCTATTGATATTATTGTTGTATTTATCCCGGAATTGGCATGATCTTGTCCTCTTTATTTCCTATTCATTGTATAGATTCACGGAGACATAAGAGGTGTGTCTTAGGCACCTTTTACTGCGCTTACGCTCACCCCTTTTATTATTAACATTTTCAGGGCATGGAAAGGAAGTGGCAGAAGAATATCCACCACAAGCTTGATGGGGATTCGGAGTTCATTTTTTTTGCCATATTTTGTATTTTGATCCCATTCTTTTGTAAAGTTATACATTGGAAATATATTCAATTTGTGTAATACATAGCCATGTTTTGTAATTATAATACAGACAGTATTTTGATGTAATTCATGACTATGTATATGACTTGTATAGAATGGGATAATGATGGATTATTATGAGGAGTTGGTTAGTGGGTATGTTTATGGATTATGTTTTTATCTTGTTGCTGTAAATTCGGATGTGGATGTGTATCAAGTTTGGCTCACCATGAGCCTAGTTTCCTTGAGTTTTCAGCTGCAGATAGCAGCATTTCTGGGTTTATTAGCCGACTGATAAGGAGTATCAGTCAACCAATAGTGTGTTTCGAACCATTCTAGTGAGTTGGGTCCTTGAAAGTGTTGTTTCGGTCGGCCAACAACCTCTGTCAGCCGACTGAACCCGCATCTTCGATCAGTCGACAATTCAATTTCCAGGAGTCCCTAGAGGGTGCAAGTTTGAGCATTGTTTCGGCTGGACAACCCTTTAGGTCCGCCTACTGACCCTGTGGTTTTAGTCGGCCGACATAAGGCTGTCAGCCGGCTGATGCCTCTTCTTTTTTTTCACCTGTAAGTGTGTGTCCATATGAGACTTTTCCTATTAAGAGTTGTGAGCCTTGGGTTGAGGTGCAGGTTATGCTTTGACTTAGTGGGGGATGGTAATGTCTTTAGGTGACCTTGAGTTCGGGTAAGGACCCGGTTAACGGTTCAAACTCACGGGTTCGGGTCATTACAGGTGTAGTCGTTTCACATGGATTTTTGTATTTACAGAGGCGGCGGATCAGATGATAGAAACAGGAGGGACGACAGTGGGAAATTACGTTGTCGACAAAGATGAGAACAATCTGGCTCGAAAAAAACTCTGGTGACCACGACATTCCGCTGAATGATGAACGACCACGCAGTTCGCCGCCGGTTATCACTTCACCAGATTTTCTCGCCAGATTTGCACTCCATCTCATCGCCGCTTCAAACACCAAATCGGGTGAAGTGTGTGTCTATGTTAAAACTTAAAAGCTAGATTAATCAGAGCCATTTGATTTTGTTCCTTATTCATTGAATTTAACTAATTCAAAGCCATGGCTAGTCTGGGTCTATTTGAAGAGTCTTGTTCTTACAAAAACAGTGTCCAAACTGCAATCTAGGAAGTCCCCGAGGTTTCATGCTAATCGTGAAATTGAAGCCCAAGAAACCGAACTGGGTTTCGCAGAGGTAGGCCGAAAACGTCACCAGAGACTAGCCACTGGAACTATTCAGTGTAATTTTGGATTTCACTGCTGAAAAGTTCGCGGGTATGTCGAAGCTCGATAAAACTGTTCTGAGATTTTCTCTCGCCGCCTTCAATGGAGGTATTAAGTGACCTATAGTTTGGGATTTATTTATTTATTTATTTTTTTAAGAAGTTGGGTTTTGGATACCCTTTTAGTCATTTCACATAATTTTAATTTTTTATATATTTTATAAAATATGTAACTAAGGGCATTTTAGTCCAATTTTATCTTAAATGGGTAAGGAGGACCTATTTGCACAAATGTCATATTTTAAAGGTGTTTTTTTGCATATGAGGGGTACAATATGTACTGTAAGCATACTCCAGGGGTGTTCACTTCACCCCGAGTAATAAGTATTGATTATTTATATAATTAAGTGTTTTTTAATTTCTTTGATAATAATATTCTTTAAAGCACAAGTGCTAATTTTACAATAATTTTCTTTAATCAAATGTTACTATACTTGATAATAGTAATTTTATATAAAATAAAATAAAATAAAAATAAAAATGATGAATATGTTTTAAAAAAAAGGACAAAGTTGTTTAATAAAAATAATTACTATTCAGAAGTTTAAAAGCTCTAAATTTATTTATTTATTTCTTTATGAAAGGTTAAGCAAATTTACACACCCATAAATTCACTTGGTAATTATAAGATTAGATAAGCTCGATCAAAATTTTAGTTTCATGAAAAACTGAGTTAAAATTGATAACTATAAAAAGTGTTTTCATGTTACCAAATACGGAGTACTAAATCTAAACATAAATTTTAAAAATAAAAACACTTGAGAAACATTGAAAAGCAAGCAATCCAAATGGCATCTTACTTTCCATTAAATGCTTGAAAATCCGGTCTGTGCTATGTTCTGGGGCACAATAAAGAAGACGACTTCGTTTTTATTTTTTAAAAAACGAATTCATCATTTGAAGACTATTTATTACACAGTGATAATCAGATTGCTTATTGAAAATAATAATAATAATCAGATTGCTTATCATCCTCCAAATAATAAAAGGTCCAATAAGACCAAAAAAATTGCTCAATCCACCTTCTCCCTAACCCAACTGATTTTATCAACCAAAGTAATTTTAGACTAACGAGAACTATACAGAAATCAATAGTTAATATTAAAATTTTACCAACGGACAAAAGGGAGGTCATGGGTTTAAGTGAGTAGAAGTAATGTGTGGTGAATTATTTTACGTTCTAATTATATATATATATATATATATATATATTAAAATTTTACTGGTAAAAGTTCACCAAAAATTTAAGGGTAAATTACACTTATCTTTTTTGAGATTGGAGTAAATCTCACATGGGTGAAGCATTTGAGGTTTATTCTGACCTTCCTTAATATTATAAAAAATCAATTATACCCTT
>JAOTQH010023209.1:0-18213 GCA_025631255.1 Cornus kousa | reverse complement strand
CCTCCACTGAGGTTCGAACCCCTGACCTCCCTTTGGGAAGTAGGAGCCTTGTACCGCTAGGCCACAGGCCTGTTGGTAGAAATCCTAATTTTAAACGGTCCAAAATCATCCATGCAAAATACACATGATCCACATGTCTGGTGCAAAGGTTCTAGAATCTATTATTGAAGTTTGAGGATCAATGCAATCAGAAAACTATGATTAAGGGTGGCAATTCATGTTTCCATGTCGTGTTCGTGTCCTGTCATATATGGTTGACACGAACACGACACAATTATTATTCGTGTCAAGGTTCAAACACGAAACAATTACTAAACAAGTAGCGCAACACGGCCCGCATAACTTATTTAATAAATGTGTCAAGACCTAACAAGATAGGATACAACACAGCAAGACACGCTTAATTAAAATTTCATAATATTAAGGTCATTTCAAACACCTACACAACACGTTTAGCTAAATGAGTCCAATCAGGTTATAAACAGATTGCCAAGTCAAACACGAACTTGACACATTTAATTAGCATCAGTGTAGACGTGTCAAATTTGAATTGATATGCTAATTAAACACATGCTAATACGATGCTTGACATGTCCATTCAAGAAAATAAAACAAGTAAACAAAATAGGACTCAGTTATGTGACTTACTGCCATGGATCATCCCCAACCATCATCATGTCATCCTCATCATCAGTGTAGACGACTTGCCATTTTTTTGCTGATCCACAAAGTTCTCCTTCAATTTCAAACATCTCCTCCAATCTCTTTAGCAAATCTTCATACCGATCAAAGCGTGTCAGATCTACAGCCCTCCCAACAGCAACCCCTTGCATGTGAACCTGGATAAAGTGTCCATATATATCATCAAAGCTTTTTAATTTAGACTAAACATTTTGCTTTCACTTATTAATCATAAATCAGAATAAATTACTTAACCTGTTAGGCTACTCTCAGTTTAGATGTAAAGCTAAAAGGAAATGCAACCCAACAAAATGCAAACTCGCATGATATTAACATCCCCTTTAAATTCGAGATAATATTTCATCTTTCATAGGGAAGTTTTAGGAAAGTTATCTTTTATTACATCTGAATTTAAGCATTGTTCAGTAGGCAGCATACCTTAGTGCAGCTACGAATCTGCCTACTTTGCGACTCTTGGGGATATCTCAGGCATGATTTCTCAGGCTCACAACTTACTGAAGGAACATCAGGTCGATTAATATTTGACGGTTCAGAATGCCTGTCAGATTCAGTATCCACGGATGGAACTGGCTGATCCTCACCCTCTGCACCAGAAACTGTAATCATTGGCAAAGTTTCGTCCACAGCAGAGTTGAGTAGTTCAATCCCAAATAGCCTGCAGCTATTGCTAGTGCCCTGTCGTCTTTCACCGGATTCTTTGTTAACAAATGGTACAAAAGAATCGGTTATGTTATCCTCCTGGTTAGACTTATACGTTGACTTGCTGGGACTATTTTCACAGTGGCTGAGAGAGTTGACCTTTGTACCAGAGAATTTAGGTGATGGATAATGGTCTCGCCCACGTTGTGGATCACAAAATGAGAAAGCTGAGGGAGACTCAGGTTGGGTTTTCCACATGCCTAGGGCACAAAGAAAATTTTCAATAAGACTAAACACATGGAACTGCAACAAAGAGGTACCAAGTATAAGTTCTCATACCAAGTGCAGAAAGATCTGACCCTGGAGAAGGTAAAACTGGTTGTCGTGGCCGCTTGTTCCTTTGCAGAGGTTGGGAGTTTGAAGGAGTTGTTGCCATAAGCGGCTCTAACTCCCATGGTGAAACTCTTTCTGGACGAGGAATTGATGAAGGTTCATCCCACTGAACCTGCACAACATAATAACACATGCAAAACTTAATATGCTTGAATAAAAACTTTGAAAATGAATATTGGACAGAAAATGAAACAAAGATACACCAGAAAAACAAGATACGCTAGAAAACCGCATTCACATGACCATAATAAGTAAATACTCTTAACCAAATTTGATGGACGCCTTGCCAGTGTAAAAGAATAACAAGTAAAAAGGAACCTTAAGATCTAAAAACTTCACTACTGCGCAATTCCAAAATTAATAATAATAATAATAATTTGTTTCGAAAACCACTCGATCATGTAAGAGGAGTAATCTTCCTTTTACAATCCACATGTACAAATATGGAGTGATAAAGGACCGTAAAATGATATCATTCAGAATATTGTTACTAAAACTGAAGAGAGAATTATGTTTGCATCTCGACTTTAACAAATGAAGGATGTACAGCGCCACAAAGCAGCCACTCATGGGATTTATCTTAAAGATTGATAAGATATCATCCATGTCAGATATCAGTTAGTTGGAAAAGTTGAGATCTAACAATAAGCTTGTGAAGAATTTCTCTCTTCCAAAGGACATTAAAATGAGATGAACCCAACTAACTGAATCATTTTAGCCTTATGAAACACAGATCTGTCAATCTTTAAGGTGGGTTAACAATTCCAGATCTTTGTTTTTCAAGATATGTGATACATACAACTTTTTTTATCCCAGCACACGGGGTTCTAAACACCGAGTTCAAAGAGTATAAAGGCTACTGCTTCCAGCTGATTTAGAAGGATGCCAGCAGCCAAGTTCAAGAATTCAACATGTGAACTCACCTAGGTACTCCACAAGAGTACAACAAAAAACCCCACCAAGCCTTTAGCCAATTATTTGGGGTCGGCTACATGAATCCCATGTTTCTATTCTGCTCTATTTAAGGCCGTAGCCTCAGTCAATCCACATGTGTACTCCCACAAGAGTACCCTAAAAAAAACCTCTCAAATTTTTCATCATGGTCTTTGCAGTAAAGTAGAACCATGAATCATCCCAAAGAAAGTCCAGCAGAGCTTTCTTCTCTTGACCTCAACAGGGTCAAAGCTATTTCAGAGGAATATCCATGAAAAATGGGGAACAGGTTACATTCAAATGGATTTACCTCATCTGTATCTTCTACAAAGTTCCTTTGCCATCAATTTCTTGAGGGCACATTTGAATATCCCACAGGAACAGAAACATTTGATGTTTTTTCTTTAAAAAGTGATGTCACCACACGATCAGTAAAATGCAAGCATCATATCATACAATCCCAAAAAGGGGGATATTAAGCAATCAACAACATAAATTCTCTTCCACTGGATGTCCAATTGCACCCTTAACATACATGGTCGACTAAATTCAAAAATGGGTGTCCAAATGGCACCTCAACATGTTGCTACACTAAATTCAAAGATCAGTCATGAGCTTCATTTAAGAAACGTATTCACCTTTAAGGATCTCCATTCAGAATCAGGCCATCTTGACGATGTACTTTCTCCAACGCCAACAATGGTTCCACTGAACCTGCATAAATATTAAAATATGTAACGTCAAAAGTTGATAAATGTTTACTAATCAAAAAAAAAAAAAAAAAAAATTGATAAATATTTTGAAATTTATAATAGAAAATTAGGCAGCTATACAAAATACCTTCTTTCAGGGACTTCCTCCCCTTCAAACCTCATCTTAAACCTCATCCCAACAGGAAGCTTCTGGCTCCGAGCTTCAAGGTACTTGTTCACACTCACGATAAATTCAGACCTACTTGTTCTGCCATGAATAGTGCTAATTCACTTAAAACAATATTTCTCAACAATTTCTTGGAAAAGTATCCATAAAGAACGCAAACATGAAAAAGTGGAGATAATATGGTCATTATTAAATATAAATAACTATTAAACAAACAAAAAAGTTCTAAAATGTTTGAATCTTAGATACTTCATTTCTGCAATGGGAACATCAAAATCTCAGTCAAAAAACCTGAGTCAAACTAACACTTTAGCCGCAGAAGAGATATACTCACTTCCAAAAAGAAACTAATGCAAAGATGTCACCAAGATACTTTCAAGCAAATGCCAACACAAATAAACAGTACTGATTTCAAAACAGAAAACTTAGTTCACTAACAACAGCAAATAGACCGACCCCAAAATAAGAGTGTCATTGCATGCTCGAGGGCCTAAAAAATGAAATGCAATTTTTAAAATCCAAATGACATGGATGAAAATGGATCCCAATCAGAAGACGATGATATCAACAAGATGGAACAAGATAACATATACATATATCTGAACAAACAAAATTAGAAAATAAAGACTACCTTGGTTTATAGAAAACAGAAAACAGGGTTCCAGTTGAAATGGCATGAGATGCAGTAGCAAGAACTCCTATATGCATACTATCACTGGATATAACCGAAGATGGCATATTGTTTAGTTGTCTCATTAGCCTCCTGACTCCAACACGCAGCTCTCCATTTTCACCCCTGGAAAAGAAATAAAATATTTTAAAAAATGCAGTAATGTGATGAGATTCACAAAAATAATAATAACTTCATTATGCATGATGAAACTTACCTGAGGAAAATGAAAGCATCGCCAGCAACTAATTTTTTGGCACTAACAAAAACACTCCACCCGGTTGTAAGTAAGTGGCGCCTGGGTTGCCCTGCAAGTGATGTTTTAATTTATGTCTACTGAAATATAGATAACTAGAACAGTCTCAACAACCTGAAATTCTGACCAGGCCGCATTTATATAGCCATTGATGTGTCACATGGAGGCACCACATGGAAGTCTTACAAATATTAATCCCAAAATGCCAATTGTCTTTGAAAGACAAGGATAGAGAAAGACAGAAACTAAATTTATTTAGAAGAAATTGAACCATTTCTAATGGCTAGAATATCTGAAGAAGAATAACCCGCTCTAATGGCTAGAATATCTGAACAAAAACTGAGTACTTTGTACCATTCTAACAAAACAACCATAAAAAATACAGCTTCTTTCTTGTAAGGAAATTGGCCACTTAAGTTAGCTATATATTACTTTTTCTTACTCATTTCTTTCTTCTTGTTATCCTTTTACTATCAACAAGAATTGAAACATTGAGTCGCCCTTCACTTTAAGATGCTATGACATCAATTAACCACTCCGTTACGACTTTGGATTGGGTAAACTGTATATTACAAAAGGTTATAATCTAAGGTAGAGAACAAGTCCAGAAATATGAAGGATCTCCGAGGCCCATTGGATGAATTAACTCCCCATTGTATTACAATATCAAACATCCACGTAATGACTCTTAGCTCACCTAAGATCTTATTGGACTCTAGGAGCTTAGAGATAGATTCATAGAAAAACCGTAAGTAATTTGCATTTCCTACAACTCGTATCAAAAAAGGTCACCTGACACATTAAGGGGCCCAGTGCTAGTCACAATATAAACCCCTAATACAAACACTGATGTTGATCACATAACATTACTATAAATTATTAAGACCACAATAAGTAGTACGGCACCCACTAGCTTCTACGAAGGAAATGAAAAGAACTGTCGCGTCATTTGAATGAACCATTCACACCAGTACAATAGTCCCGCGATAATTTTAGCAAGCTGGATGAAATTAGAACTTTGATGGGTGGCCAAAAAATGTTTAGGCACGAAAAATATAGCAACCATATTAAGCTTTCCATCTTAAGCAGTTAGAACGTCTCCAGCTTTAATTAAGCATATATACTGTACCATTATTAATGAGTCATAAATCATAATATCTGCAAACCTCGAAAAATGTGACGAAAATGCCATTCATTTCCATGAAGATCAGTTGTAACCAATTCCTGCCAGGGTGGCTGCTGGGACATGTCCTGAATATGAAACTGGACGTTAAAAGAAGGCAAAAGAAAATCCAAGCAAAAACAAGAAGGTAGTATTAGGCAGCACTGAAGCAAAATATTATAAATTAAGTTAACTTAATAAAAATTGCAAAGCTCACCAGAGGAGGCAAGCAATCATCGGCATGCCTCCGCAGAACAGAAAATCCGCCATGGGTACTTGTGTCGGAAGCAGTAAGTGTCTTGCAAAATGAATGCACATTGCACCTTGGAGGATCTGGGAGAGGAGGATCCAGGCTGGTGACTTCACCTTGCTGATCCACAGAAGGGAATAAAACAAGGGACGCATAAGAAACAATAAGAAGCAATAGGGGCAAATACCATATTTAGAACCAATAATAGTAAAAAAAAAAAAAAAAAAGAATCATATGTATTCAATGGAGCATTTAAAGGGGAACAAATCATCTCTGGGATTCCCAATCTTAAAATGAGAATAAGAGAGAGATAACTCACGTCTGTTTCAGGTAGCAGGGTTATCTGGGCATAAACTTCATCTGTTTCTTGTTCAGCCTACAATCCAAGGTACAGCCAACTAAGCAAACCAGAAAAGAAAGACGCAGAAATACTGTACACAGGCCAAGAAAAGTTGAGATAAAAAAGGAGCATTTAAGTGAAAATGATAAAACTTACCCGAAGCTGAACATGCACAACTTTGCAAAGTATTTTCGCTGGTAGGTTGAATGAAGGAAGATGTTGGTCTAATCCTTGATGAGTCGATGCTTCAAGCTGTAAGAAGAATCAGTATCTCGAAAAAGTTAGGAACAAAACAATATGCTAAAACAGAGGGAAAAATATCACAGAATAAAGTAAATGTCAACGATTGTAATCATGCTTGGGGTGTTAAATAGCAATTTGACATATATTAAGCAAAAGATTCACATGAAGCACCATGTGGGAAGAGTTAAAAGTTTTGTGCATCCAACAGGGTGATAGTCGTTGCCATAAGAAATAATAGAAAGAAAAAAAAATGCAACAAAAGTTTTTTTTTTACTTTTTCCCAATGCAACAAAAAGTATTAATCATGTGCAATTAGAAGTCATAAACATTGTCATTGAGGTAAACTTGTTAATTAACCAACTCATATATGTTACTCATCATATACATAGAAATACAATATATGTGAATATTTTGCACGATAAAAATTGAAAGTTAGAGACTTCATTTATAAAGAAGGGGCGCCATAAGAGAAGAAAATTTTCAATCCATGTGAGTACAAATACCTATGACTATTAAGAGCTCATATGTCTGAAAGAACACAAATAATACGAATTCAGCATACCTGTTCCATGTGACCTTGTGGAAAGTAGTAAACTCGTTCCCCTTCCCGAGGGACAGTGACAAGGGGTCCAGCACAAGCATGCCACAGTTCTTTGTATAAAGCATCACTTGACAGTCCTATAAACAAGCAACGTGGAAAATAGGACTTGATGAAAAAAACTAGAAAATCATAAACAACAGGAGTATGGACATTTCTTTGAAAAGGTAAAAGAAAGTTGTCAACTGCTGCTTGAGAAATCTTATTCGGCAGATCACTATAATGTGCCATCATATGCTGCTAATAATATGAATATCAAAATTAGCAAAGACATCATATGCTGCTAATAATATGAATATCAAAATTAGCAAAAAGACGCCATTGACTAAGGCATAGAGTTAAAATATTGTGGATCACAGATATGTCTCCATGTAACATATCTCTATGTAACACCAAGAAATGAATAACAATAAGCAGTGATTGAATCAGCACCACATGGTCATGCTAATGAGAACAAATTAACACAATGAATCCTATAGTTCAGTTTGGTTGCAGAAAATGCCGAGGAAAAGAAACATCATCAATTTTTGTGGGCTACATATAAAATCCCAACCATAGCAGCTAATTGTATTGTGGTCATGCAGCTCGATAATTATCTATTTCATCATCAGGTATTGAAAGACTTAGACCTCGTATTAGGCCACAAATAAGACCCTGATCAATTAATGAAACGCTCACCTTCTATTTCTACGTCAAGCATTAATTAACTACAACAGATAAATAATACTGACAAAATGATGATAAGATTAAAGTGAATATAAGTTCCAACCTGATCGAGGCCCTCCAGAGAAATTATTTGCAGCAATGGTAGCCATGCCAAGACCGCACCGAGGTTCCTCAGGGTACTCAATTAGCAGATGATAAGATCCCCAAAATTAAGGAAAATTCTTCCTCCGTATGGAAGACTGTAATTGTATTGAACACAGAGACTGACCCAACTGATAGAATTTTCAGATATATCTGGGAAGACAATTATTGCAGTAGATGGCTCCTAAGATGGCTGATAAAAGACCTTAATAATTTTGAATATGTCGGTTACTCTCTGCTTTGTGGCCTTAAATACGGCAAAAAAGTCTGCCCGTTTTGGGGCTTTAAGTTGATGGATGAAGACACAGATCACCCAAAAAGCATGAACCTCTCAGGAGCTGGATTATATGCTCCAAACCTCCTTTAAGCTTAAAATTCGGGAAAAACTATCTGCGCAGTAAAAATCACAGTTTGTCAATACTTCCAAAAGGGCATAACTTTTCAACAAAAAGAGGAACATTGAACACATCCCATAAAGCTTGTGCTTGAACTTTGAATTGTTCTCGCTTCATACATGTCCAATTATCCATATATACATGTATAAACATTTAAATAAGTATTAGATGTAGATTTTACAGTGAAAAACATATGAGATACAGATTAGAGAGATATTGCTAGAACTTCAGACAAACAAGAAAAACAATCAAAATTGGTCTTCATATTTCCATAAAACTCGAGATCAAACACTGATAGCTAGCAACAACCATACTAAAAGACCGAACACCTTCAAATTGACTCACTTTTAGAATCAACTTTGCCGCAAAAAAGAAAATCAACACAACTATATACATCTATACTTACAAACGTACAGACATGTTTATGAGCACAGTACAACACAAGAAAAATTGATTGAATAACCGAAATGAAGCAAACAACTACAAATCCATACCTAAGAGCTCACAATGATCCGGCTAGAAAAAAATCGCCAATTGAATTCGCTTCACTTCACAGATTGTTGTCCAACCTGTACACAACAAGGAGCTGGATCGATAACGATGACTAGGGTTTCGAAAATGGTAGAGATTGACGAGATCGATAGATCGGTGGTCTTTGCCTGGTAAGAGCCGACACGACCCCTGTGAATAGGTATATACTTGTTAATTCGGGTCTTCTCTTTCTCTCTCTTGTTTCTATTTATGTACTTACTATGTGATTAGGGTGTCTGTCTCCAAATGCCTATTTTCCCGTTTTGTTTCTCTCTCTAAACTTTCTTACACGCTTTCTCTCTCTAAAATGTGTAAATTAATAGAGGGTAGCTTGTTTCTCTCTCTAGTGTAGTAACTGATTAATTTCGGACACCAATAAGAAGATTTAAATTTTCGTATTAAAATTATTTAACTAGACCTCGAGTTTTAGTCATATTTTATGTTTTTTTCTTTTTACCGTATTTGACCAGACAAAAACCTCACTTTTTTCTGATTTTTACGATAAAATTTCATTTGAAACACCAATACAAAGTTTTAAAATTTCGTTTAACTAGACTCGCATTTTAGTCAAATTTTATATTTTTTTCTTTTGACCGTATTTGACCAGACAAAAACTTCATTTTTCACTAACTTGTACTGTAAAATTTTATTTGATAGTATTTTGACTTATTTTTTTATTGTAAGTCCGATTTAATAATCAATTAATTTTATGACTAAGATCATTTTGTAATAAAAAATAGTTTATTTGAAGAATAACTTAAGAATTATGGGACCTAAGATAGTAATAATTTCTCATATTCCAAGATACTACTATAACTTAAGAATGTATAAGTTTCTTGTAAAGAAAAAAATAAAATAAGTCATAATAATTATTAGGGTAAATTGCATTAACATTTTTTGAGTTTTTGTGACGTCCGTCAATGGTTTTTGGACAATGACCCTCTGAGGTTTAAAAAGATTATAAGCATATCCCTCCGGGATAAAATAAGCATTGAACCCTTTAACTAATCAACAATCATATCATAAATGTAAATTTACCAATAAAATCCTTTTAAACTAATTTTAAAGGACCAAAATAACTTCTTCATCCCAAGCTAGTACCCGCAATGTTGCTACCACCACCACCACCACCACCTCTTATTTCCTCTCTTCTTTCTTTCACTCGTATATGTGTAATATATGTGCATATATATATATACACACACACACATATATTGACCAGGAATTATTGGTGTGGGCTATCATATCTTAACTTTCTTCGAATATTTTTACTATGTGAGTGTTAATGATCAGTCATACAATTATTATTATTTTTATTAAAAAAAAAAAAAAAACAATCAAAACACATAAAAACAATATCACAAAATGTCTCTTTCCTTTTTAGTCTATTTTCTTGTCAACCAAATGGATGTATGCAAAAAAATTACTCCTATAACATTAAATAAAATGCATGAAGGGTACATGAGTTTGTAAAAAAAAATTCAAATGTGAGCATCAATATTGGAATTTTATTAGCACAATAATAATTATTAAACTTCTAGTATGATTTTCACAACTTTCTGATACCAATTGAACTCGTTCACACTACTTTTTTATTTTATTTTTATTCTTTTTTCACTACTTAATTCACCTCAAAGATTGAAAATTATATAATACAAGCTTGAAGTATAGCCGGGCACGGATCTATTTTACACTCTTAAATTTATACTTTGTTATATTTATATTCATAAATTTTTAAAATTGTCCCACTGAAATTATGAAAAACCCCTTTATATAAATTTTGCCCTCCTCTTATGAATTTCTAGATGAGTCCTAAGCATAGCTTCTAGAACAAGTTTACTTTGTACTAAAAAATTATTATTAAAACTATGTATGTTTGGTAACGAAGGGGAGTAAAATATTGTGTTTGGTATTGAGCTTTTAAAGGAAAAGAAATGAAACAAAAGGATTTGGAAGGAAACAAATTATATATGATGGGTCGGTTTTGTTAGCCTTCCAAAAATGAAAGGAAATAAAAGAAAACACTAGTTTTTTAAATGAAATTTTGTAACTATTAATCTATTGCAACAAACCCCTAAACTGCACCCAAAAAAAAAAAAAAACTATTTATTTGTTGCCGTTAAGGACAAACCGCAACTGACTGAGTTGAATACTCCTAAATTTCAGTTTATTATTTTTTTAAGAAAAAAAAAAAAAAAAAAAAACGTGAGTGTCTTAAGATATTTTCATCTAATTTGAGTGAAATTGGTATTCATGATGTAAAAATTCCTTTCTCAAACAAAATTACTGAAATTAAACCTTTGGCAGGTATAAAGGGTATCAATTAAAATTGTATTTTTTATTGTTTTCTACAGAAATACTTAGAATTCTAATAGATTAATAACACGAATGATTTTTTATTTTAAGTGTATTATTAGAGTAATTATTCACTAATTTAAGCCAACAATTACCCAAAGACTGAAAATTTATATAATACAAGCTTCAAGTATAGCTTCTGGAACAAGTTTACTTTGTATTAAAAATTTATTGTTTAAACTATGTATGTTTGATAAATAAATTAATCAAAATATAAAATGTCACATTTTTTATTAACGCGTCACATCTTTTATTAACGTCCAGTTTGGTTGGAGGGTCTGGAAAGAAAAGAAAAGAAAGGTAAAGGAGGGAAGTCAAATATTGTGTTTGACATATGAGACGTTATTAAAGGAAGAGAAAGGAAATTTGGAGGAAACAAATTATTCGATGTGTCGATTTTGTTAGCCTTCCAGAAATGGAAGGAAATGAAATGAAATACTAATTTTTTAATGAAATTTTTTAATACCAAATTTGCCCTTCTTTTTAGGGTTAAAATGCAAAAAAAGTTTATTGCAACAAATTAATCCCCATTGAATTTGTTACAGTTAAGGACAATCCGGCAACTGACTTTATTGGAAAAATGAAAAGTGTAAATGTCCCAAATTTTTATAATTTTTTTGTATTTTATTTATTATTTATTTTTTCGTACCTCAAATTGCGTGTCGTGTGGGTCATGGTATTATTTCCTCATTATCTTTTATTTATTTATTTGGCTAATTGGAGTGTTATCATATTATTATACATGGGTGTATATGTGATTGTATATGTGAAATATATTTTGAAGACATATTGGGGAAGTTGAATAACTTATAATGGCGAATGGGTAACTTTAGCAAAAGGTGGTATGGACCATCCTCCTTCTTCCTCATTTCGACCAAAGACCCTATTTATCTTCATCTTCTTTTTCTCTCTATATATCTATACATGCATATATCACCTTCATGCTTCGAAGCCAAATTTTAGAGGTATAAAGTGAGATTTTGCAAAGGCTACAAAAGGGATGTTTGTTTTACTCAGCAAGGGCTACGTTTTGACACCGGTCTTGCTACCATTTGGTGAATTTTGAGTTTGGGAATCTAGGAGCTTGGATTGCATCTTGTGAGGTAGGGATGTTTAAAGTATCATGGTTTGCCTCATTTGAGCTCCTTTTTTTTATTTCATGCTATACTTATTTTAAATGTTGAATTTTAACTAACATATTATTTGTGTGCTAAATGGAAGAAGTATGTTAAAATATGATGTTGATTTCATGTATATCCTTGTTATTAAGGTGTTGGAAAGCACGATCATATGTGTGACTTGTTTCATGAATATATATATATATATATATATATATATACAAAATGATGACGATGATAAGCATGTTTCTTTAAATTGTTAGAAATTGCAAAACATGAGATTATTGACTTATAGAATGCATGATTTCATTCATGGCATGAGCATGATTGGGGGACTAAGATTAAAGTTGTTATAAAAGATGTGTTGGGAAGGGTTATAAGAAATGGTTTTGTGAAATGAACTGGATATCGCGAGTCCGGGCTAATTCGACCTAGAAGAAGTGTGTACCGATTTGGATGTGTAACATTGATTACTAGGCCCCCCTAATAGTTGCCAGATTGGAGTCATGGATAACTAATCAATCTCGCCTTGGTAAAGTCGGTTTGGGTCGCGACTTTGGTTGGGATGGCATTGCATCTCAAATCACATTGGCATTCTTTAATATAGTTGACTATATGATGATTATCCGTTTATATGAATTGCGTCAATCATGGTCTTAATAATTCCCTATGTATGATCTCGACATCTTTTTTTCGTTCTTTGATTGTTGACTCAAATGCACCCAAGGCCAATGCTTTAGGCATTTCATACTGAGTCATTGTGCTCATCCCTTTTTTCTCATATTTCCAGGACATGGCAAAGAAGTTGTGGATGATGTGCCCCCGCAAGTTTAAAAGTAAAGTAATGGACTTTTGACATATTTTGTATTAGACTTGCATAGACAATAACCACATTTAATCGACTATATTATTTTGTGAGTTTCAAATGAAGTTTTTGTAATCATGGTCATGGAGGCCTCATTATTTTGTAAACTTATTATTTTGGACATGAATCATTCTTTTCGGATATGTATGTAATAAATTATGGAGAATTCCGACTTTTAAATGATGAATTAAAGACTTATTTTGGTGATCAAATGTGTTGTTGTTGAGTTAGATGATGTACATGGACTTATATTTTCGTGTTTGGTTGTTTTGGGTTGCATTTTAACAGGTTTTAGAGGTGATCGATCACTTCACTTCTGGGCATCATCTAATCTGTTAGATGGGGTCATCTAACCGGTTATATTACATTTGTACGCCCATCTAACCAGTTAGATCAGATTTAGGCGGGCCAAAAAATAGGTTAGATGGATTTTCCCATCTAACTGGTTAGATGAGATTATCTAACTGATTAGATGGGTCCTCAGTTTTCCATGCTCACTGGACCAAGCCATCTAACCAGTCAGATAAAATCATATACCCAATTAGATGAGATGATATTTGCACTCCCATACTTCATTATAATTACCTAATTACCCTTAGACTTCATCATAAGCATTGAATGACCCTATTAAATGATAATCTGACCCTTTATTTTGAAGCCATAATAAATGTACCAAATGACTATTTTGCCATTTTTGGGTTATAAACCATTATTTTACCACAGTAAATGACCATTATACCTTTATGGACTTTATAACTATTATAATGACGTGAAATGATCATAGTACCCTTGTGTTATATCGGGTTCGGGTAACGACCCGGTTAGCGATCTGGATACCCGGGTTTGGGTCATTACAAAAAGATAAATGTACCCCTTACTAATACAACGTAGTTTTGGGTATAGTTATATACAAAAATTAATAATAATAAATTTAAGGAAAAAGAAAAAACTCAATATCTAATTGGGATGATTTGAAACCACTTGAAGTCATGTACCAACTGAATAAAGCAGAGAAGAAACAATAAATTAAAAGTTAAGATGATCGCTAGTACATTTTTATGCTTATTTGATATATATATATATATATATATATTATATAAGGGAATGAGACAGCTTATATGAAATAAATACAGAGATTGTTCGTTAGGGATGCCGCTGTTGAGCGACAGCGAACCATTTTAAAATTCTAAAATGTTTTTCTCTCTTTCATGGTTTTACATGTAACGACTGAACCTAAAGATCCGGATCGTTAACCGAGTCCTTACCCGAACCCGAGTCACGCAAGGGAATTATGGTCATTTCACGTCATTATAAAAGGGTGACAATTCAGGTTCGCGTGTCATAAACGTGTCATGTCAACGCAAGGGTATTACATTAAACACGTCAACCCAAACGTGACACGATTAATAATCGTGTCAGATACCCTCAACCCTAACACGACCTATTTATTAAACGGGTTACACGTGTCGTCGTGTAACCCGTTTAATAAATAGGTTATGTAACATACACTAAAACACGATCTGTTTAAAGACACGTTTAACCTGTTTAACACGCTTGCCTGCTTAAAGACCTGTGTAACATGCTTATACGGAGTAATTGATAGAGCATTCCATAGTTGATTTTTATTTTTTTCTTTTCAGGGCATTCAATCCCATAAATGATTGTGGTCATAATCAGAATTAGTAATTAATAATTGATAAAATTCCTTGACAGTCACAATGGAAATCAAATTCAACATATTTAGAACATAAAAAAAAAAAATTAAAAAATCAACAGAATGATGCAGGAAAGATTTATGATAATACTATTTTATACTAGTAAGATAACACAAATTGATGAATCATTGGACAAGAATCATTAATTCGCAAAAATCCTCCTCATCATCAATCATACTTGATCTTAATCATATTGATTATATATATATATATATATATATATCCCGATTAGCATTGGCAAAACAGAGCCCCAAAAGTCAAGATCTGCAAAAAATGAGCTTACAAAAGTTACAACATAGAAAAAAAAAAAAAAAAATCTCACACTCTCTTGTTGTTTCAAATTAGATCTAAAAGCGGAAAGAGAAAAAATTAGAAAAATTACTTCCACCATTCCAAGAGAGATAGAGTCACATTAAGATAGGGAATATTGGTCTAGTTAGGGACTACACTGAGGCGGCATAGAAAGATGAGAGACTGAAGAGAATAAGAGGCGTAATGGACTTGGGAGTGTTGACTGTATTAATGGACCATGCTTTAAGAATTAGGGTTACTTATGCAAATATGAAATGACCATAATGTCCCCTACTAATCAGGTTAAAACAGGTAACGGGTTAAACGAATTCACGGGTGACACGTTTAATTAAACGGGTTACACGGATTAAACTCCAAATCCCGAACATGACACAATTAACTAAACAGGTTAATCGTGCCAACCCGTTTATGACATGAACCCGTTTATGGTATATCCATTACCCATTTAACTCGTGTCATGTACGTGTTGTGTTGGCGGGTTGTGTCAAACTTTGCTACCCTAATTATAATAGTTCTAGAGTCCATAAGGGTATAATAGTCATTTACATTGGTCAAATAATAGTTTAGGGCTCATAAGGGTAAAATAGTCATTTTATACATTTATTATGGATTTAAAATTCATCAGGGGTAAAGTTGTCATTTTTACATTAATTGGGTACGCTAAGGCCCCAACAAAGGCAAACTAGTCATTCTATGCAATCATAGAGGTCCTAGGGTTCAAAAAGGTATTTCAGTCATTTAACATGGTCAATCCTAGTTGGAGACCCAAAAAGGATAAAATAGTCAATTACCAAAGTCAATCAACGGTTAGGATGAAGTCCAGGGGTAATTAGGTAATTTTACTAAAATATGGGGTCAAGGTGTAAATATCAGTTCATCTAACCAGGTAGATGAATGGTTTAGTAGGTGTGAAAAACTGAATAGCTTATCTAACCGAGTAAATGAAGGCATCTAACTGGGTAGATAACTCCATCTAACCGGAAATCCATTTACCCCCCGCTCTGCCCATTCATCTAATCGGGTACCCGGGTAGATGACCATCTAACCGATTAGATGAGAGAAGCCCATCAAAAATCCAAGCACTACCTGAAATACCCCTAATTTCAAAAGGATAGTCCTGGTATTTAATTTATTGTTTAAATTGTATTTTATTTAATTTATTGTTTAAATTGCATTCTATTTGTATTTTATTTAATTTATTGTTTAAATTGCATCTTATTTGCTTTAGTGGATTTGCTTTAATGGATTATTTGCTTAAATTATTTGAATTAATTGATTGAAGTATTTGATTTTATTTCTGTGACGTATTTGGTATAATTGAATTTAATGTTGTTACTTAATAAATAAGGTGTTAATTATTTAATTTAAATAGGTTAATTTATGTGGGTAGTTATGTAATTATGTTAAGTAGGGTTTTAATTACGCAGCTAGGGTTTGTTTGGAGTCGTCTCATAAGCATCTGATATGTATATAAACTAAGTTACTCTGTGGGCCGACGAAGTTAGGGCTCTGTCTCCATTACCATAAGGATTAGGGTTTTAATTTTGCAATTATAAATACCTCAGTATATGTTAAACCTAGGGTTACATACTGTCGTAGCTTATTCACGAATTAAGTCTGCCAAACAAAGAGAGATACAGAGTGAGTTTTGGAGAGAACAGAGCAGTTGGTGATTGCCAACTAAGGCTTCAAGGGTTAAGCATAGGAGAAGGAAGGGACAGAGGTGCTAAAAGAGTATAGACAAGGTTGCAGTGCCGTGGGAAAACTGAGAACAACGGCAACAAGTTTTGAATCCAAAACTTCAGGCAAGTCTAATCTTTCTCCTTCCCTTTGCCTGTGTTCTGTGCACCTAGATAACCTCTAGGGTTTAACAATCCTGTAACTAAAACGTACGTGTTTTAATATGTATTTAGTTGATGATTTGTTGGCTTTTAAAATCAACTCCATTTACAGTATATTTTTGCTCACTCTCAACTCTGTTTTTGAAGCATGCGAGTCTTGTTTCCAGTTTTCCGTTCGTTAGCATAATGACTCTGTTGTAAATTTAGTCTTTGTATCCGATTGCAACTTTTGTAAACATGATATTGGAACACTACTTGGATTACACAACACTCATAGAGATGTTTTTGTTCTGTTGTATTTACGTGTGAAATCTGTTTCCTGTTTCTATTTTTCTGCATATAGTTTCAGTGTGTTCCTGGAAAGTGGGTAAGTTTAATAGAAAATTTAGGCTCTGTGTGTGATTTAAATTACCATGATCAAACCTTGGGGATGTAATTAGAATGGTGCTAAAACACTTGAGACCATTCTAAGCGACCAACGGTAGATGAAAATTAGGCCGGAGATGGAGAAGGAAGTGAGAACTGGAGAATGAACGAAGAAGAAGGCTGGGGAAGAGAGAGAGCCGGCTCTGGAACTCCTTAGAGCCGGCTCAATGGGGATTTTTAGAGCCTGCTCAATGAAAACATAGAGCAGGCTCAATTTTTGTTTGCTACAGTTTGGGTTCCAAGGGTACGTTTGGGTTTTAGCACTGTTTGGGCTCTTAATTTGGTTCTACTGAATTGTGATGACTTAGCTAAGAATTTAAATGTAAATTTTGAGTGTAGTTAATCACATTGATGCATGGATTAAGTCTGTAGGATGATGGATGGAACAGTATAAAAGTATACAACTTAGTACGCTTTTACCGGTTAAACGAAATAAATTGCTTACATTTAATTTAGCAATTTATTTATCTATAATAAGATCTTGGAATTTATTTGGATGCATGATAGAGCACTTAATACACTAGATTGAGTCTATGCATGCTTTGGATGTGGTTGTGTAATCTATTAAACCGTTTTCTGAAAGTATATGGTTTAATTTCTGTATATAATTGCTGAAACTGTTGGTACCTTTCTGCAATTATTTGGTTGATACCTTGGACTGTGAATTACTTATTTGTGATATATATACACTGTAATTTACATGGAAGGAGGATTGTATGCACCGGTATGGGACGGTGGCATACTAGGGACGGTTTAGCTCAAAACGCATAAACCTACCCTAAT
>JAOTQH010023099.1:0-18214 GCA_025631255.1 Cornus kousa | reverse complement strand
TAGAGCTTAGAAAGGAAAGAGACAAGAAAGAGGAGCAGCTTAAGTCTGTATTTTCACATGTTGAAGCAAAAGATGCTGAGGGTCATTGTTCAAAGATTAAAAACCTGTACGTTGAACATATCTTTCACTTTTATACAGTATCCACTAGCTGGCTGCTTAGTTGATTTTCAGTCTCGTGTTCCTCCTTAATCATTGATTCATTCAAGTCACTTTGGAGTTGAACAAAAGATACCGTAGTCTTAATAATAGTTTTAAATGGACTTACAGTATCGTATTAGATTGAGTCATTAAAGCTAATATGGCCATAGTGAAGTTTATATCATTTTTCCCTTTTTCTTTTCAGAGGCCCTTGCATTGCCTGTCTATTTGTTTTTTTTTTTTGTTTTTTTTTTTGTTTTTTTTGGGTCAATAAACAATAAGTTTATTAATCTGACTGGTGGCTTCTTCTTTCTGTTTATCTTTTAGTATCTGAAAAATGGATCTTTACATCTGCTGCGTCATTTGAGGATGAAAATTTAAACTGTGACTTATGAAAAGAAAAAAAAAACGGTGCACATTCTAAATTAAGTCTGGTGAGGGATACTGTTACTTGTTTTTCAAGCACACACATATATAAAATGGTCTCTATGTATATATGCATCCATGAATGATGGCCATAGTTGTACACCTACAATGCACTCACTCTAGAGAGATTCAGCAAATTGAACTCCATCTTTGGTCTTATATTTCATAATTGGAGAGGCTTTCAGGTTTTAGCTTGGTTTTGTATAGAGCTAGCTCTTGAAATGGAGCTGGTTTGACCCGAGATTTGATCTGTTCTGAAGTCCATTTTAACGGATTTGGATTTGGATTTTAAATCTGTATTAGAAAGTGTTGATATGGATTTTCGTTAAATGGATTGGGCTTTGGATCAAATATATTTTACTATATTTGGATCTTGTTTAAGTCATATGGGTCATATATATATCCTGACACTAAAATATGGATCTGCGCCCAGTATCATATGAATCCACTCCATTTCGAGCCCTATATAAAGCTAGGAGGGAGGCTGATTAACAGAATTAGTGATTTATTTTAGGCCTCATGAGCCTGCAGAAGTGTTTCTTTGTTTTTTATTGTTTGAATATATATATATATATATATATATATATATATATATTCATGTTCAGCAATTTTGATTTTTGGGCTAAGTTGCATCCTTGAATATCTAATTGCTGCAGTTTCCATCCACAACTGTTTTGTTATTTGCAAATCTCTTAGACCCTTGTAATGAGACTTTGATCATGTTTTGTTGGGTATTCACTTTGTCTTGGTAATTGCAACTGCCCTTTTAAGATTTGGCAGAATGAGGTCCTCAAAAAGCATGGGCAGTAAAATGTTGTCTTCTTTGGGGATTTTCCTTTTCTGCAGTAGTGTCATTGGTTTTACAAAGAGAAATGTAGTGAACTTTTGAGGAGAGCATAATTTCGTTGAAGAATCACCATAGTTAGTCTTGCATCCCTATTTAAAGGGCATCTAACGGTAAATTAGTCATCTATTTTTGCTTTTGTGCTCTTTGAACCATTTTTTTGCACTCATAGATAATAACCTACACTTAGATCTTGAATAATGTTTCTTTCTTTGGAAAAACAGTTGTATTGAGTTATTCAATATTGTCTCTTATGTCGTCTTAGTATAAGGGGGTTTTTGTAGCATAAGCTCCAATGAAGCTATAGTTATCCATCCTCATATCCTTTACGAGTTTTTATGAACCTGAGACCTCATAATGGTGTTGGATTCTGCCACATGCTCTTTCCCATGCGACATGAGCTCTACTAAGTTGGTGAACGGTGATTGATTATCATGGACTTTTGCATTATTTTCATCTTACATGAGATAACTCATGTATGATAGGTCAAACCCAGAATGGTGGGAACTGGGGTGGCTTTTTGGCAGTCTTAAGGCAG
Source organism: Cornus kousa (assembly GCA_025631255.1). NCBI lineage: Eukaryota > Viridiplantae > Streptophyta > Magnoliopsida > Cornales > Cornaceae > Cornus > Cornus kousa. Next base: position 16,268 of record JAOTQH010023099.1, on the reverse strand, counting down.
AGCAATGTTTTGTTCTTATTTTTCATGCTATGTATTCTTGTCAAAGTGTACCAAACGCATGTATTGCTTTGCACTGCGGAAAGATTGTGCATGACACTGGCTATAGTGGCAGGGAATATGGAGTTCATACCCGAGACCGTCCTGGGATATCTATTGGATCCCTAATTGCGAATTCTTCAAATGATCAGGTTGACTGTCGAATTAATATAGGTGAGCATTGACTTGGCATTATGCTAAAAATTTAAATAGTTGACTTTTCAGTTGACCCATTATTATATACTTCACTAGTTTCTGATATCTTGTTTCTTTGCTTTTGTTGTATGTTAGGCACATCAACTTATAAAGCGGTAGGAGTTCAGACAGACAAATCTGGTGAAAGTACCCATCCAAGCATTGAAAATGATTGGTCTACTCATCAATGTCCAAGCAAGTTGCTAGCTGTTTGGGACTCACAAAGTGACCAAAAATGGGGAAGGAACATTGTTTCCAAGTTGTTTGCGGCTTGTGAAAAAGATTTTCACGTCCTTTTTGGATTCTTGAGCTTAAGTTTTTCATCCAAAACTGCAATGGACTCTCTGGCAGATGAAATCTCCTCTGATGTGGCTGTGCAGGAGCATATGCAGCCTGTTCATTCTGTTGAAGCTGCAAAAATATCTCGTCTCTACTCTACGCTGACAAAGGTACCAATTTAAGTGATGCCATTACATTTATTTTTTTAACAAAAGATGTGGCTTCAGATGGTATGCTGCTATATATAGTAAATTAATCACGTTAATGGTGTCAGGAAATTTGAAACTTCTGCTACAATTGTATATCATTACAATATCAGTCACTCAGCTTGAATCATTTTATGTTATCACCTTTTTCATGATTTCACCTGGGTGATAGTGTATTTGTTTCGGTTCGCATTTGTATAATGTTGTATGTTCACGCACAGGGCAATTCTTTTGCCTTTTGATTATCTTATTTTTAGTTAATGATGTATATGAGCTGCATTTGAAGGAAAGAAAAGGTAAAGTCGTAGTATGCACAAAGTAAAAATATAAAACAAAAAGTATGAGAAACCAAGAAGTTAAAGTTTTTCTTTTTCAAACTTCTTTGTTAATCCTTCGACCAAGATGCACAAGGTAAATTTCTCTACAATTATTGCAATTTCATATGCATTTGCAATGCTTCTAGCCTTCTACCAATTATTTTAGAAAATTGCAATGAATAAAAAGTTGTTTACTTCCCCCCCTCCGTGTCTGTCTGTTTGTCTCTGTACAACGAGAGACTTCCCTTGTGAAGACCATGTTGTTTGGTGACATACTGTAAGCATTTACGTGGAAGCTGATGTGACCTAAGCTTAAATGCCTAAATTGATGTAACCTATTAGAATGTGGAACTTGAAATCACAGAAAAGGGATTTAAAGGGGCATATAGAAGTGAGGAGAAGATAAAAGTGGGAGGATAAAAAGGTTATCACTTTCTCAATCTTAAAAGGAGACGAATTGAAGTAAAGAGAGGAGAAAATATAGGAGCGGAAAGACTGAAAATCTAGAGGAGAGGAATACAGGGATTGATAGAAAGGAGAGGGGGAAAAGTGGAGAGTGTCACAAAGTAGTTTTCCAGGCCTCAAATCATAAAAGGAGATAATTTGAAATAAGGAGAGAAAAAATTAATCAAACTATAAGACTGATAGGAAAGAGAAGGTGAGAGCGATCTCTTCTGAATAATCTTTCCCTTAATTAATCATAATGTGTAAGATTATTTTCTCAGAGTGTTCTTGTAATAGGTTTTACAAAATAAAAAATATACATTTAAATTTCTTCCTTTTTGTTTTTGTATCTTTCCTTCTGTGATTTTGATCTTGAAAAATGCATCAAAATTTGTCCATGGATCACTTATTAGACTTGAGATGTGATGGATTTTATGCAAAGTTTCTCTTTAATGGGATTGCGATCCTGGTCGTCTCTTTGTCTAGGTATTTGTTTAGCCTGAACTTGATTATGACAAGCGAGCATGCTTTTGATGTTTAAGCTAGGAAGTTCACTTTTTCGTCTTTAGGCATATCTTTTTCCCCCAAAGGAACTTAGTAATTCCCTGGACCCTAGATAGTAGATGACCCATAAATTTTTCGGGATCCTATCATTTTGCATTAGAACTGTTAAAATGCAAGTTACTTTCATTGTTTGCATCATTTGAGTGAATTGCTCAATTTACGCTTGAATTTGGCAGATAGTTTTTCTCCTGATGGTGATACATCTCTTGTCAAGAAGCTCTTAGGGAATTTTAATAGGAATTGTTCTCTATGAAAGGGAAAATTAGCTAGTAAAGTAGGTTAGAACCCAATATATATTAAAAAAGGTAGATTAGTGTCCAAGGACCATCTTTTAAGAAACAAGTATATAAAGATAAGTTGGATTATCATTTCCAACTTTATTTCTTTCTTTTGATTCTTCTTTTAGCTATTTGCTTGAGATGGTAAACATTGAAGAACAAATGGTTCTTATTGCAAGGGAAGGGTGAGAGGATGGAAGGTGGAAAGGAAAGGGAGGGATCAGTGCATGAGGCTAAAAACCTTTGTACAATGACTTTTCAAATGGGACACTTATTTTGGGACATCCAAAAAATGGAAAGGTGGATACTTATTTTGGAGCGGAGGGAGTATATGTTTGCATCCTTTTAGTTTTTGCATTAAATTCACATTTAATTAAGTTGACATTTATTTCTTAATGAAATAGCATGGGGGTATTCTGCTGCATATATTTAGTGCCTTTTTGTTGGGAGTGAAGATTCATATATAATAATGGTTAAAGTTGGGATATTCTAGTTGACTTCCTTACCTTAGAGTTCAGGTACACACCTCTATTCTTGTGTAATGTCTTTGATCATTCAACAATGTGTTACTTACTGCATTCAGGCTTAGGGAAGTTGCATGACATCATTATTACCCCCTTCCCATAGTTTGTCGTGGCATGAGCCCCCTTATTCTTACAGACCTGCTATGTGACTTTCTTTATTTTGTTATCTTTGATTGGTTCTTATTTATATTGCAGATCAGTAATGAGATGATAAAGTTGGAGGCTTTGGTAGAAGTGTTAGTTGATCTCTGCACTCTTGAAAATGTAAGTTATTGATTATTTTTGAACTTCATGTGTTTGATTTTAGTGATTTGACAGCTCTTTCAGTCTTTAAAAAGTTTTCCTTTCCCTGGTGTGATGATGGGACCAATTCCTTAGGATAATAGATTTGGGGCCCATGCAATGTGGGGTTACTTCAAACTAAATCAAATCAGCAAAAAATTGGCATCAATTTCTTGCCAAGTGGAAGCTTCTTTTCTATTTGGTATACAATTTCTGTCTTTTAGGGGGCCATAATCCATTGCATTATGCTGTGGGTAAATCTTGCTATGAAGTGGGGGAATTTGGATTGAGTCTGAAGGTAGCCACTTTGTGCAAATAATAGCAGTGGTAAGGTCTTTACCGAGTCTGTCTCTCTCAGAACCCTTGACTAACTAGGATCAATTATGAGTGATGATGTTCTTATAAATATTTTATATCAAAATTACAAGGATGTTAGATGTTGAATCATGGTGTGATTTAGCAGTATAAAATGATTCCAAATGAGAATGAAATGGCTTTGTCAATTTGTTACATAGCAAGATTCTAGTCTTGTTTGTATCACTACACTTTAAATGTTTTTTGACATCAAACTACAGAGTCATGAGATGAACACAAACTTTGATCTCTTTTGATTCCTATGTTTTAGAGGGACATCATTATCATTATCTTAATCCCATACGAATGGAGTCAGCCACATGAATTTTCAAGTCCCAAAGGAGGGGAAAATATCTAATTAAACACCAAGCAAACGATCAAGGGTATAGTTACTTTATTCATGGAACACTAGGAGAGGATATTATTCCTGTGTCATCTTGCAATATCGTGAGACGACTTAAAGTCATACCTCCAATAAATGGCCGAGGTGATGGAGTCAACTGTGATTACTTGCAGATTATATATAAGTTCTGGTTTTGTTGTAATGGGTTGCCTAATCAAATGATTCAAATAATCCTCCTTTAATCTTGATACAATTGAGTCTAGTAAACTTGAAGTTGGTTGAATCCTTGAACACTGGTGTACATTGCACTTGGTGGCGCCAAAAGTCTGCTGGATTCATCAGTCATGCTTGGAAGTCTTTTAGTTGTGTATGTCTGCTGTTGGGTTTTGTTAGTTTGTAGAGTTAGTCCTTAATATAAATTGTACACTCTGTTTATGTCATCGGCTTTTATATGAATTTGTTTTATTCTGTTTTTATATTCTATTAAATGTGCCACTTGTGTAGCAACGCATCCTCTATTCTTGTTGTCATCTGTTTCATAAGTTACTTCATTGTGCAGGTTGTAATTGTTTACAGATCTCTTCATGTATTACACATGGTTTTGAATCACTTGTTGGGTTTGGAAAGAAAATCAGAGAAAAGGTACAGCTTTACATTTTATATATTCTCTTTGTTATTTGGCACATCTTCTGTTAACTGTCAAAGTTTCTTTAGTCTCAGTCTGAAAGAATAAGATTGTATTTTTAGCCTAATGGTACTTCCTCACCTTCCAAAGGAGAAGGTCGAGGGTTCAAGTCGATGTGTGAGTATTGTTTCTTGCCAATGAGATTGTATTTATTTGAGAGGTGCTTTTAAGTCTATTACAGTATTGGTCACCTCAAACTACGTCTGTCTATTAGTTTTAAATATTTTAGGGAGAAAGGTTCTTAAAATTTCTTAGGAGTTAGTAGAATGTGAAATCATGGTAAAAATTGTGTCTGCATACCCTCCAGGGGCATGAGAAGTGGGTAGCCTGCTAATTACTTGATCTGAGAGTTACACCGTGGATGCTAATAGGACCTAGATGGGGTGAATTGGTCCTCGTTAAGCTTTGACTAATTTTCTGATTTTAACTTTCTATTTAATTAATTGATCCATTGTGTTTTTAACAAATTTCCAACTCAATGAAACTCACTTAATCAATAATCATGCAAATTATTAAACAAGCAAACATTGAAGTAGTAAGTGGTAATATAGAGACGAATTTACGTGGAGTACCCCAATAGAGGAAAACCACGCCACCATGGGGAGACTATCTTGAGTCAACAAATCAATATAATCGTGAAGACATACAAGGCTACCTGCTAGTTACGTTTTCCACATTCTATGGTTACTAGCTTGTTGATTTAACCACCGCTCCAAACTCCTCTCTTGGAATAATAAGCCACTTCTCTCCCATTAGCAATCATTCCCACGTAATCTGCCTTCTCTCCTCATTTGTCAGCCAACCATTTCGGTATGAAAACTTACATTCTTTTTGAGTAGAGCCTTCACAATTTTGATGCAAAGATAAGATGGATGCCTGTCGCTAGTTTCTCTTTAAAGTTTTTAAAGCAAGCTCCGATAACAAATTGAATGATCACGCACCAAGTTCTAAGGTTTTGGTTTTATGTCCCAAGCTATGCTGTCCATAAGAAAGTAAAAAATCTTGCATATGTGCTTTAAATCCCTCAATAATGTGTATGCGTAGTAAAAAATCTTGCATATGTTCTTACATCATACTGGATCATTCATTTCCTTTTGTCTTCTTTATATTTTTGTTCATTTATTTCAAGATTCTCATCTTTTGGACATGCCTTGGCCACCCTACTAAAGTCTGTCTTAAAGCTTAGCTTGCATTATTGCTCCTTTTTATTTTCTGAAATACTCTGTAATAGACAAATTTACAATTATTCAATAGTTTAAGCTTTTGGAATATGTGGTGGTTTATAATATGTGGAAGTTTTTGTCTTCAAGCCCCTTTGCCAACCTGATAATGCTGATAACGTTCCACAATTGTGGGAGTTCTGAGATAATTGTGGTTTCTATCATTACTTATTTAAAACTCTTATATTGTGTGGCCGAATGCACTTCTGGTACAACTCAAAATTCTTATTGTTCATTTCCTCCCCCTTTTCTTGGACTGGGTATCCAGTGCTTCTACTTACATGTTTAGCTTTTTTGAGTATATTGGGTTATGTTGATCCATATAATGTTATTGGTGAGGGACACAAGTCAGTTGCATCAGAATCCAAGAATAGCTTTGGTGAAGATAATTTTATAAACCCTGCAAAGGAAAGCTAAAGAAAGTCCTAGAGAAGGGTATGAGAGTGTCTGCATATGTGTCTTAAATTCCAAAGACCCTTTAAACGATAGGATGTATTATTTTTCCTCACAGAGAATTTGAAACTAATTCATATATAAAATTGGCAAAAACAAGCCAAGTGGGCACATGTTTGTGGTGCTAGTTGTATTTACGATATCGTTTTTCATCTGACTACCCTAAGATATGGTCAAGACATGACACAAGTCGATGACATGTATCATATACATTTTCACTCTCTTATGCAGCTTGTAGTATGTAGCGAGGGTATACAAATTGTGTGCCTCGCAGTTATTTTCATGGTTGACCATAATTTCTGTTGTTCTTGCACATTATTCTTTTTGAAGGACTTCTCCTTTATGTCTTATGCCCTTCTAACAATTGCTCCTAATCTCTTCTTTCACTTGCTTATGAACTTTGATTTGATCTTTCCAGTGTACTGTACTCAGGGATAATGTCATGGTCGAGGTACCTTCCTCTGGGAACAACACTGTATCTGGGAGCGCTGGAACTGGAAGCTCTCTCTATGCATATGTCAACAAGACATCTGATTTAGGCCATGTTCCATTTCAAGCGAGGTTTTTTGATGCAGAAAATCTTGGCAAAAATCATGACTGTACAGTGTCCCTTTCATGTATAGATTGGGTCTCTATATTTAAACTGATGCACCAAATTGCCATGAGGAACAATGAAGAACTTGTAAGACTAGAAGCTGTTTCTATCATGAATATGATTCTTGTCAGAAGTGAGGCTAATTTGGAGAGGGAGAAGTAAGTTTGTAGTAGTTCTTTGTGTTTTGAGTGTCCTGCATTTTTTATTGTTGTCTTTTAAATTCTTAATGAAATCCTTGTTGAAGTAGATTTGGACGGGTGCTGGTTTTTCAGAGTGTTTCACAATTGTTAAAGAAGGAAGCTGGCTTGCATGTGCAAAAACAAGCTGTGCATTCTTTATACCTGCTACTAAATTGTAAGCCCCCCCTCCCACTCTCCCTCTCTCTCTCTCTCATGAAGTATAAATAATTGATCATATTATTTACAGATTGTGCATAAATTGTTTAAACTAATTCTCTTCTTTAGGGCAAGCTTATCTCCTTACTATGTTTTCAACAACCTTAAATATTCTTCCCTAAATTTGGTGACATCAGTTCTCACCAAAATTAAGTTCTCGTGTCTTCTTTTGGGCTGTAAGTTTGATTGTATCAGAAAATTGTTCCATCTCGATAAACCTCAACTGTAACTTCCCCTTTGGCCTTACCCGAGTGTTTCATTATTACTGGAGCAATGTGTGAATCAATAGGACCGAAGTTGCTGAACATATTGAACCATGTGAAAAGGCATTCCTGGGAATGGGTTGGGGCATCCTACTCAAAACACTTTGAACTTGAAGTAGACCAACCTATCTGATCTACAATAGTTACCTGCTCAATTTGCATTATGCAAATCCCTTTATACTAAGGGAAGGTGGGTAATATGTGTTAGTACTGATGTTTTATGAGACAACCTTCTGATTTGGAGAAGATTGGTGAACCGGTTTGATGTATAATGTGCTTGAATTTGTGTTTATTTTGTGTTCTTCATTCTACATTCCTACAACACATCCATTACAAACTTGCGTTCTACCCAATCATTTTGTAAACACATTATTTCTTTACTGCCAGAGATTCAATGCAGTTGATCACCCAACACAATTCCCCCACTACTGGAGAAGTTATTATAGATGTCACAAATAAAGGAAAAGATGATGATTTTTTTTTTTTTTTTTTTAAAGTGGTTACTTTTTGCGTATCAAAGAATGACAAGTGCACTGCGAAGGGGAGTGATAAAAAATGTGGAACATTGTAGAAATAAAAGATAAAAATATCAAGGGATAATTACACGTACATCCCCTATAGATTGCCTAAATAACATGGATCTCCCCTCTAGTTTCAAATATAACACTGACATCCCCTCTTGTTCAGGTCTGAGCAACACTAATCTCCCTTGTCGTAAAATCTGACACTCTTGTATACTGATGTCATGCTAAAATTTAGTTATAACCTGAGAATGCCCTTAGAAAGCTTGAAAAGGTTATTTTGTCCATATGTTGTAATGCCAAGTGACTAAAATGTCATTCCTTACATAAAATAAGTGGACAAAAATGCCGTTTGGTAAAAACTTTATAAAATCCCCTCTCTCTATATATTTTTTATATAGTTTTTGTATACATTGACCTTAGAGATTTGATAATTTTGGGGGAGAATATGGAGGGGATATGGGGAGATTGCATTCATGGAGGGGTTTAGAAATTTAGGGTTCTAGAGGGGCCTTTTGATTTGGAGAAAGGGCCCTGTGAAAGGGAGGAGGTGGAATGAAAGAGAGAGAGTGGGACAGTGTTTATTGCGACTGTTAATTCTCTAACTACACTATTTTCTGGTATATATATATTGTTTTCTTTTCTTATCCTTCACTGGTACTCGAGCTAATTTGTAACAGGCTGTTTCCTTTAATTTTTGTTGTCTATGGGTTTTTTTGAATGTTGAAGCAAGGGATTTTTGAAAAATTAATCTTTTGTGGTAAGTGGTCCTGTTTCAATCACTCTTTTCTTAACAGTGTTTCTAGAATCCATTTTCTTGCAATTTAGTTTTTAGCAAAAAAATAACATCAAGGATTACCTTCGCATTTCGTGAGGCCAAAGGCATTAGTCTATGCTTGGATGAATCAGGGAACTGACACTTTTACATGTTTATGTGTGGAAGTTAAGTTTGATGGTTTTTACTTTAGGTTGCAGTGCGCTTTCTTTTTTATTTTATTTTGTATTAATTACAAGTGAACGCAAATGTATTTTGCCTATCAACTATGATCCTTTTGGAGATAATGTTTATGTGCGGAAGTTAAGTTTGTTGATTTTCTCTTTAAGTTGCAATGTGCATTTTTTTTTTGATTAATTACAAGTGTGTGAAAATGTATTTTGCCAATCAACCTATACATGGTTTTTTGTAGATACGAGAAGTGGTGATTGATATCTCATTTTTCTTTGTATTCTGTGTATCACCCAATTACGGATGTCAACAGGGCAGGTTCAGGACAGGGCACCCCTTTCCCAAAACCGTCCCACCAATAAAATTCTTTCCAAACCCAATTCGGGGCGCCTTCGCATCGGAGTCGGGGCGGGTTCAGGGCACCCCAATAGACATATTTTTTAAGAAAAACAATTCAAATTTGAACAAATTTAAGATAAATTTTTTATTTATTTTTTATTTATTAGCTGAGTCAAATATTCAACAATCATAATAACAAAAATGTTGTTAAAACTTAAATTATCATAAGAAATAAAGAAAAAAGAAAAATTATAGCTAATAAAAGTATATTTATTTAAAAATTAATTATTAATCAGGGTGGGTTTTAAACTCACCCGCCCCTAACTCTATGAGGATGAATCCAAACCTGTCCCAATAGGGGCAGGACGGAGCGTGTTAAATTGACACCCCTACACCCAATGTTCTTCCTGATATTGTCAATTGCAGTTACCAAATGTGAAATAACTCTTTCTGTTATTCTCATTTAAGCTCATTATATATATTCCCTATTCCGTGATGGGTTTACAATTTTCTATATTCTTCAATTTTCTTGACTGTTTTCCTTTGCCTATCATCCAAAATGTTGGTGTTGGCTAAAGTTACTAATTCATTTATATGTAGACATTTACTCACAAAAAAAATAAAAAATAAAGTAAGGTGTGCTACAGTGAAGATATTGTAATATTCATGGCCATTTGGATGGTTGATATTTATCTGTATATTACTTTGCCTATTTCATCCAGATAATGTGATGGAGATCAATGGTAAGAATCTTTAGAGGTGTGTAAAAGGCGCCAAAAGGAGGATTCTAAAATTCGAGCTGGCATAGGCTAGATAATATGGGCCATATGGAGTTTTGAATAATTGGGAGATTTGGTAAACTTTTAGTTACTTTAATTATGCTATTAGGTAAGTATTGATTACCTTAATAATAGGGTAATCCTAGAGTCAAATATTGATTGCCTCAATTATGGGATGATTACTTTTATTATGTTATAGAGTCAACTTTTGATTACTTTAATTATGGGGTACTCCAAGGGTAATGAGTTGCACTCACATAATGTTATAAAAGGGGTAGAATGCAATCTTGGTGAGGCAGTCCATGAATGAATAAAAAAAAGTGTTATGAAATTTCTTTGTGAGTGATTCACAAGATATAAGGGTGTGAGGTCTTCTGTAGGTGTGATGCCAATAGGCTTTTATTGTTTTCAATCCTTTCTCTCTACTAACATCTTGAACCATAGCTCTGTTTATTTGGATTTTCAGCCAATAAACTCCTTTTTTATTTCAACTATTTGAGGCTATTTTAAGACAATGAAGGCAATGAAGAAGACAATGAAGAAGAAAGAGAATACTTCGTTCTCCTCTCTCCAAGTATATAGGAGATGTAGTACAATTTATGACTGATGTGGAGAAGTGGGTGGGTTTGGCATCGTAAGGTTTGGGTGGGCATTTTTGTCTTTTTAAAAAAACATATTATACATTTAAATTAAAATACAATGGGTATAATAATCATTTAACACTTTCAGGTAAACGTCACACTGACAGGGGAGGTCAGTTTTATCTTTGAAACAAGAGGGGAAGTCCTTGTTACTTAGGTAATCTGCGGGGGAGGAAAGTGTAATAATCCCAAAAATTAAATATAAATGCTGCCGCATTGGGTGAGCTACGGGTGCATAATCCCACATCGCCTGGGTGTGGAAAGGGGAAGTGCTATATATGTAAGATTTGTATACTCCAATTGGGATGAGGCCTTTTGGGGTAAAATCGAAGAATAAAACCATGCGGGCTTGGGCACAAAGCGGACAATATCATACCATGTGGTGGAGTGGGTCATTAACTTAAAGGAGAAATATATTACCAAAGATAAATGAGGGTGAAAAGAGGTTCCGTGTAGTCAATTCCCTGTAATAGGTGATTAAAGATTGAGTGTTCAGATTGAAGCCCCACGTTTTGAATACGCAAAATGTATAGCTTTGTTTGAGGAATTTTAATGGGAATAATTTTAAGTGAAATAGTGCAGAGAAAGCTTTAAAAATCTTATCATTAAAACATAGATAGGCTAAAGATAGATTTGTAGTAAAGAAGAATGTTAGGCGATACAGAGGACCAGTATTGTGAAATGTTAACTTAATTATTATTTTGGAGAGTTTAACTGTACATAGTTAAAGGATGATTATAATTTGGTGTTTTCAGATACACCTGAACATCAGTCCATTGGTTAGATCTCTGAACTAGGGTCAGGTTTGTAAAAACCTTGTTAATGGTGCATCATTCACCAAGACCATCCTGTCTTCATATAGAATTCCACTTTGTTCTTCAACTTCCTAGTAAACCCACCAGTGCAAAACACCTGACTTTTGGTTTGGTTGCCATTTTGTCCATTTAGAGCTAGTACTGTGCTGGTGTACTTGTGGCAATTTGAATAGCTCCTCACAGCATCGAGCTCTTATCCAAATGATAAGGTTGCTTCATAGGATAAAATGAAAGCATCAACTTAGATGGATTGCCATGTGAATGAAGACTGAAGTGTTCCAGTAACAATGCCCAAGGTGGGGGAAATGCCTGGGATATTTGGGGCTTAATAAAATTTACATGGGTTGAGATAAAAATGCATAAAGTGAGCTTTCCCTGAAGTTGAAGTTACGGCCTTTGACAGTGGAATGGAGAAGCAATATTAATGCAGATGATCCTAAATAATTGGGGTAAGACTTCAGTTCACCTTTCTTGGCCTTTTAGCTAAGATCAAGTGTAGTATTTGTTCTTATCAAGTTAGTATCTGATACGTGGGGCCCTCACGATATTAAATTACTTTTTTAGGGGGAGGGGCCACTATTGTCGCTTGCTACTGAGCCTCTCGCGCGTTGCCTTGGCATTGCACTAAAGCCTTGGCCTGGCGCACACCTAAAAAAAATGGAAAAAATGAAAAGACCACTTATTAGAATTAAAGGTCCTACCTTGGTGGTCAACAGTCTTTTCTGTTATTTTTACACGAACAAAATACTCTTTGCAGGCCTCCTTTCCCCTCCTAGTATGAAGCATAGATTATGTATATGCAAGCTCATACTTCTATTCAGGAAAAAACAAAAATCATACTCCGTACTTCTTTCCAGTAGAATTCGATATGACTTCCCAAATTTGAATTTGCAGTAAAAGTCCACTTTTCTATCTATACATGTGTTGTTTTTCTAATGTTGATATGCTGTGTGAAATGAAGGTCCACAACTAATGGGCATGCTATGTTCTGGTTGTAAAGAGGAGGGGGAGAATGCTGGAGTGGTAAATAATGATGCGAGAAGTGCCTCTGCTTTTGAAGGGTTTGGTGGTCTCCTTGAGGGTTTGGCAGATTGTATAGATTGCAGTGGAAACAGTATGCAGGTGAGAATGGTATCAGATGAGTTGTATTAAATTCAGTCATCAATTTGACGATGTTCAAATTCTTCTTACTTCTTTTTAAAGATAAATTATTTCAAGGGAATCCTGCAAGTGGATATGGATGTTGTATAAAAAAATTATATTGAATACAACTTACACTTGATCTGCTTTAAATAAGAGATCACACTTATTATCAGTACCACAGCATTTTCCATTTTGCTTCTCCTATTTTTAGCCATATGACTTGGACCTTGGAAAGTGCAAGGGGGGACAGAAATCGAATGCTTAAAAGTACTATTTGAAAATTTTCTTCCTTTTTTGTCATGTCTTTAGTTCCTTGTGAGTTCCAGAATGATACCAAATATGGTTTGAAAGTATGCTGTGATTATGAGCTTTTGTTTCTCTTGCCTGGAAAAGGTGTCCAAAGGGGTTGGAGGAGACTCCGTGCTTCTCAATGAAGTTGGGTCAAGGGTAACCCGTGTCAATGTCACCCGTTGGATCTCTAGCTATTTGAGAACATTGGTCCATGCATTTGAACTTTTGTAAGCATATTAATCTATCCTCGTTTTGTTAAAACACTTGAAACTAGTCCAAAGTCATTTATTGAATATGTGTGACTGTTTGTTTGCTTTTTTAGTTCTTTTATAGGATACTGTTTATTGTAATTCTTACCTGAATAATACTTGTCTCAACTACTTCACAATCTTAAAAATGTATTGAACTGTCAGGAATTGCAGCTTCGAAGGAATACCATTATGGTGCTGGCTTTCTTAGCATCGTCAGGGAAATCTGGCTTTGAAATGATGTTGAGTCATAGGCTTCAAAATGGGAACAACTTTCTTGGGTTGATTGTGCGAATCTTGGTATCAGAGATGGACATAGAAGCATCAGAGTCTGTTCAGCCTCCTGATGTTTTCAAAGAAAGGTAATTGTGATTATAAATGAGTAAAGTTCTGTTATTCATTCCTACACATAGGATTGCTTTTATATGTATGTATTCATGTTGATATACATGTTTGTACATCTTTTCTAAATAATGTGTCCAGTTCGGAAGAGTGACATAGTCCACATCGAGGGTAATACTAAAGGAAGAGGAAGACCACAGTTAACGTGAGTATATTAATAATAAAGGATATGATAGCATGTGGTTTGACTGATGCTATGGATTTAGATAGAGCAGAGTGGAAAAATAGGATTCATGTAGCCGACCCCAAGTAGTTGGGAAAAAGGCTTAGTAGTGGTGGTGTTCTAAATAATGCATCCATTCATATTTCATTGCTCTTTTGAAAAGGATCATTGCGGGATATCTATAGAAGTTTCCTCATTTTTATGTTCTTACCAACATTATTATAAATTTGGTCCTGCCACCACATTTTATGACTTATTTGCATGATCAAGTGTTAAAACACGGTAGACTTGTTTCATGTATGATGGGATATTCTAATTCATAGCTTGTCATTCTAGTAACTTCTTTCAGCTGTGGATATAGGTATTATTTATTATTATTATTTTTTTCAAATGATAAGCGCATCCAATTTGTTGAGAAATTTACACCAAGGCACCAAATTTCCTAGGATCTTGTAAATTATTATTATTATAATATTTTTTTTGACTTGGCAAATACATTGCTGAGTCCATTTTATGCTGAATTATTTATACCAGCAACTTATACCATGAGAATTTTATTTTATTTTATTATTATTATTATTTTTTTTGTGTGTGTGCAGAACCTTGCTAATACGAGAGGCACTTATCCTTCTGAATAGACTAGTGTCCAATCCTCAATATTCCGCTCCTGTTTTACGACTATTAACAGCCAACAGAGATGTTGCCTGCTTGACCATTGATATTGCAAATAGATTATCAAGGAAAGGCAGGTGGTTATGGCAGTCTGACAGCATGACTAGGCAGATTAGAGAATCTGAAGTTGTGGACTTAGCTCGTGTATTTAAAAGAAGAGTTTTTACCTTTTTAGGAGATAGCATACTATAAAGTATTCCATCTGATTATTCAAGCCATATGTAAACTGGTACAGACCAGCATTAGTTTTGCTAGGATGGAAGCTGAGAAGACAGTGGAATAGGAAAATAAGTGAGGTTGAAGAGTCCGAGCTCCGATCAGCAGATGTTCATTCAGAAGATGTAACCCTTTAGCAGGGAAGTTTTGACAATGCTCGACAAATATAATTCAGAGACAGTTGCACCAAAACAAATACCCACTGATGCAAAGTTCTTTTAAGAGGTTTTTGGTTCATTTTTTGGGGTTTTAATGATTTTTGTTGTATATGGTAGGTGCAGTATATTGTTCTGTATGTTCTGAGCAGAAGAAATACAATGCAAAATATTTGACTCAAATGTTACAATGACTATTATGTCATATTAATGTGCTTTTTGTTTGGTGGTTCTGATTACTCGCATTGAAGAATGTGGCCTTTTGTCACAACCCAGCAAATATATGCTATCATGTCGTTATCTACTCCCAACAAATCTAAGCATTGTTTAATATGTATCCATGTATGCACAATAGTGAACGTACCTGCGCTATAATACTTGTTTCTAGCAAATCTCTATAACTCATACGAAATGCTTTCATTAGTACTGCTAAATCAAATCCTTGTGACAATGCCAAGCGGATGACAGTGACTCATGAACTCTGGCAGTGCGATTACAACTTTGTCTACAGATGTATTTCTTTGCGGTGACAAACGTTACCAGTAGGTGTGACAAATTTATGGATAGTTTTTGATATGTTATTATCGACACATTCTCGTAGCTTCATCACCATTTTGGCATGTCAGAACTGGGATATTTTTTCTTGGTCAGGAACTCAATTCATGATGGTAGTATGTCTAAAATTTAAGGCGAATAATCGAAGATATTCAAGCAAGGCATTGGAAAATCTTCTACTGTCTGAATATGCCTTCATTGCATGAAGATGTAAAACCTTGAGCCCCAGCTTTAATATGCAATAGAAGATGATCATATTGAATTTCCAAAAGAGTGGGCAACATGAAAGCATTATAGTGGATCATATAATATGATTTATATCCACTCCAATTCAAGCCTAGTTTAACAAGCCTTAAAAAACAGATGATAGTATTCATTTGCATCCTTACAACAGTAGCCAGTTAGATGGCAGAATAGAATCAATTAAGGGTTGTGTTTAGCCTAATGGTTTTTTTTTATCGCATTCTAAAATAAAAAGTGTGTTTCTTGCTTAAGATAAAAATAAATATAATTAATTTTCTTCAAATTAAAAAATTATGCTTTTTTCTTCTTTTGTATACTTGAGAACTTAAAATTTGGTTTAAGACGGTGTTATCTGTAATGATTGTGCCTTTATATATATATATATATGTGTGTGTGTGTAGGTGTGCGTATGTGTATATATTGTGTGTGTGGTGTATTTTGAGTAAAAGGAAAAAGGAAAACAAAAAGGAAAAAGAGAGGTGGGACGCACGTCCCTTTTAAATGAATTGAGAAACCATTTTTTTTTCTCTCTCTCTCTCTCTCTCTCCCGACTCCTGCTCTCGGCTGCTTCTTCTCTTTTTTTTTTTTTCTTTTTATCACTTCAAGCTTTAACTCTTTATTTTTCCCTCAATTATTGTCGGATTTAGGTGCCGTTTGATGCAAAACGAAGCTTGTGCCGAGCTCTACACATCCATACCAACAATTC